>ML675611.1:2129244-2183745 GCA_007922155.1 Mesoclemmys tuberculata
GACTACAGAATGAATAGAGAGCTGGCTAGGTCATTCGGCTCAACGGGTAGTGATCAATGGCTTCATATATAGCTGGCATCCGGTCACAAGCGGAGTGCCCCAGGGGTCGGTGCTGGGGCTGGTTTTGTTCAACATCTTCATTAATGATCTGGAGGATGGGGTAGATTGCACCCTCAGTAAGTTTGTGGATGACACTAAGCTGGGGAGAGTAGTAGATACCCTGGAGGATAGGGATAGGATACAGAGTGACCTAGATATATTGGAGGAGTCAGCCATAAGAAATCTGATAAGGTTCAACAAGGACAAGTGATGGATGGACGAATACCATCCACAGCTACAGACTGGGGACCAACTGGCTAAGCACGCATTCTCCAAACCAGGACCTGGGGGTTACAGTGGACAGGAAGCTGGATATGAGTCAGCAGTGTGCCCTGATTACCAAGAAGGCTAATGGCATATTGGGCATTAGTAGAAGCATTGCCAGGAGGTGAAAGAAGTGATTATTCCCTCTATTTGGCACTGGTGAGGCCACATTTGGAGAATTGTGTTCAGTTTGTCCCCCCACACCATTATGGAAAGGATGTGGCCAAATTGGAGAGAGTTCAGTGGAGGACAATAAAAATTATTAGGGGGGTGGGACATATGTTTTATGGGGAGAGGCTGAGGGAAATGGACTTCTTTAGTCTACAGAAGAGAAGAATGAGGGGGGATTTGATAGCAGTCTTCAACTACCTGAAAGGGGGTTCCTGGGAGGATGGAGCTAGGCTGTTCTCAGTGGAATGGGTTACCTAGGGAGATGATGGAATCTCCATTCTTAAAGGTCTTTAAGGCCAAGCTTGACAGGCCTGGCTGGGATGATTTAGTTGGGTTTGGCTCTGCTTTGAGCAGGGGGTTGGACTAGATGACCTCCTGAGGTCCCTTCCAACCTTAATATTCTATCAATCTAGGATTTCATGAAATGAGATATACCCAGATAATCCTGGCAAGTGATCTGCATGCACACATTGTAGAGGAAGGTGAAACGCCACCAAGGTCCCTAGGAAGTCCCACCTGGAGGGAAATTCCTTCCTGACCCCATCCCTGGCAATCAGCCATGGCCTTCTCTGATGCTTCAAAGGAAGAAGAATCAAAATACTCCATGAACCATCACAGGGAAAGGGGGAATCACTTCCTGATCCTTGCAGGTGGCCAACTGAGTCCCTGAAACATGAGTTTTTAGGTATATAAGTCATAAGCTTGAAATGAGAGCCAGGGTTGCTGCGCCTTGCTCCCGACCATCATGAGCAGCCCCAGCACACAATCACACTCATAAACGTGTCCATCTTTCTCTTGATATGCATTAAAATTGTTTGCCTCTGTGGCTCTGATTCCTTGTGGATCCGTGAGATCTGACATGCCTAAATTTGTTTCATCCAGTTATCTCTGTTTGCAAGCACTTCCAAGCACTTTGGAGGACAGGATTAGAATTCAGAATGAACTTAACAAATTGGAGAATTGGTCTGAAATCAATAACATGAAATTCATTAAAGACAAGTGAAAAGAGCTATTACACCTAAGAAGGAAAAACCAAACATACAAATACAAAATGGGGAATATCTGGCTAGGCAGCAGTACTGTAATACTGAGAACATATGAATGGCCATACTGGATCAGCCCAGGGCTCTGTCCAGCCTCATCTCCTGTCATCTGACAGTGGCCAGTGCTAGATGTTTCAGAGTGACTGAACACAAAAGGGCAATTTTTCAAATGATCCATCCCATCATCTAGTCTCACCTTCTAGTAGTCAGAGGCTTAGGGACTCCCACGATATGGGGTTGTATCCCTGAGCATTTTAGCTAATAGCCGTTGATGGGCCTGTCTTTCATGAACTTACCTAATTCTTTTTTGAGCCCAGTTATACTTTTGGGCTTCACAACATGTCCCAGTAATGAGTTCCACAGGTTGACTGCACATTGTGTGAAGAAGTATTGTCTTTTGTTTGTTTTAAATTTGCAGCCTATTAATTTCACTGGGTGACCCCTGGTTTGTGTGTTCTGTGAGGGGGTAAATAACACTTCCTTATTCACTTTCCCCACATTATTCAAGATTTTATTGTCCTTTATCACGTCTCCCCTCAGTCTTCTTTGTAGAAGAGGATCTGAGAGTTATAGTGGATCACAAATTGAATAGGAGTCAACAGTGTGATGCTGCACTGAAAAAGATTAATATAATTCTGGGCTATATTACCAGGATTGTTGAAAAGAAGATGTGGAAGATAATTATTTATCTCTATTTGGCACGGGTCAGGCCTTAGCTGGCATACTATGTCCAGTTTTGAGCATCACACTTTAAGAAGAATGTAAACAGCTTGAAGAGAGGCCATAGGAAAGCAATGAAAAAGATCAGAGGTTTAGAAAATATGACCGGTGAGGACATTGTAAGAACTGTAGAAATGAGAAGGCTAAGGGGGACATATCAGTCTTCAAATATATAAAAGGGTTGTTATAAACAGGATGGTGCTCAGTTGTTCTCCACGTCTGCGAAGGGTCGGACAAGGAATAATTGGTTCAGTTTGCAGCAAGAGCAGTTAGACAGTAGAAAAAACTTTGTAAGTATAAGGATAGTTAAGTACTGGAATAGGTTACTAAGAGGTTGTGGAATCCCCATTGCTGGAGGTCTTTAAAAGCAGGTTAGAGGAGCATCTGTCAAGGATGGTCTAGTTATATTTAATCCTGCCACAGCATAGGAGAAAGGAGTAGGTGACCTTTTGAGGTCCCTTCCAGCCCTACATTGCTATGAGTCTGTGACTCATTTCCTGATGAGCAAAGGCTGCATTGATGAAGCATTCTCTTGCTGAGTTTCACAGCAATGGCTTGGCAATCTAGAGTTCACCTTCCAAGTGCCACAATAGCAGTTCAGATTTAGAAACGCTGAAAGCTGTGCTACAGTGCAGCGGTTTGCAGTGAGAAAATGATTTATGGTTATAAATCACAGGTAGAAGACACATAATCATTTTTTATGAAATAAACAGAGAATAAATCCAATGCTGAATGTAACACTAAGAGACACTAGAAAAACAATGGGTCGGATAATGGGGAAATGGCCACCTAGCAGGACCTGAGACTCTGCAGGACAAATATTGCATTGGGCTCCCGTGCTATTTTGAGAGCAGTAATGATGATCACTTGTGTCTCTGTGTTGATGTGGAGGGACACTTTTCTGTACTGATGCCCCATGATTCTGTATTATTGGTGTAGAGGGTTTTGGTGACTGGGATCGGAGTATAACATAGCCCCTGAGCAGTGGCTTACAGAGAGAGTAGTAAATGTTGAGAGTTGTGCAACCAAAGCATTCCCATCTGGGGAAAGTGAAGTTAATAAAAGTCTTTGCCTGCCATTGGAAGCCCACTGGCTCTGCATCTTCATCAGCAATTTGCTGCCTTCTGCTTCTGGAGACTTATCTCTTTCCTGCTTCTGCACATTACCCCATTGGCGGAAGACCACCAAACTTTCCCTCATTTCAGTTTGTTCGAGTGACGTGGAGGTGGCTGCATGTCTGATCCTACCAAGCAGAGGCCATAAGACTCTGACTCTGGATTTCAGCTTCTCCTTCAAACAAAACATATAGAAAATGAGGGAAGGAGATTTTCCTTGTCCTTCCTCCTCTTAAGTAGGGAAAAGCACCTCAAATTGGACAACAATGTCAGCATCACATCAACTATAGCTGCAGTACTCCTCTCCTTCTCTCAGGGCCACCCACGAAGGCTGCTTACATGATTGGCTTTGCCATGGTGGAAGAATTCATAGCAAAGCAACCCTCTAAAGCAGATTTTCTGGTGCATGTGCAATTTAATTGCCCATTATAGGGTCACAGTAGTAAAAATGCCAGGTTTCAATCTAGGGCATTTGCTATCCAAGGTAGCTGTTGCTTTTAGCATTGCTCAGAGGAAAATTCAGTGTCCTTTGCTTACTTTCATTCCCCAACCTACTTTTTCACTTTCCTCATCTTTATTTCAGGTGTTCTGCGTTGATTTTTTGTCTCCACATTCTTGGTTTCTTCCTTCTGTCTGTCCTCTCCATTTATTGGCAACTTGAACATTTTGTCCTCCCACATCACTAACAATTCCTGAAAGTTTCCCCACTTCTGGTTGTCATCTGATCTTCCCTCCCCAGCACCTGCTCGTCATAGAAACCTAGAATGATAGAAGATAAGGGTTGGAAGGGACCTCAGGAGGCCATCTAGTCCAACCCCCTGCTCAAAGCAGGACCAAGCCCAACTAAATCATCCCAGCCAGGGATTCATCAAACTGGGCCTTAAGAACCTCTAAAGATGGAGAGTTCACCACTTCTGTAAGTAACCCATTCCAGTGCTTCACCACCCTCCTAGTGACAAAGGTTTTCCTAATATCCAACCTAGACCTCCCCCACTGCAACTTGAGACCATTGCTCCTCCTTTTTCATCTATTACCATTGAGAACTGCTTAGCTCCATCCTCCCTGGAACCCCCTTTCAGGTAGTTAAAGGCTGCTATCAAATCCCCCCTCACTCTTCTCTTTTGAAGAAAAAACATGCTTAGTTCCCTCAGCCTCTCCTTATAAATCATGTGCCCCAGCCACCTAATCATTTTTGTCGCTCTCTGCTTGACTCTCTCCAATTTGTCCACATCCTTTCTGAACTGGGGGGCCCAAAAACAGACACAATAGTCCAAATGTGACCTCACCGAATAGAGGGGAATAATCACTTTCCTCAATCTGCTGGCAATGCTCCTACTAATGCAGCCCAATATGCCATTAGCCTTCTTGTCAAGAAGGGCGCACTGCTGACTCACATCTAGCTTCTTGTCCACTGTAACCCCCAGATCCTTTTCTGCAGAGCTGCTGCCTAGCCAGTCATTCCCCAGTCTGTAGCAGTCCCCAGTCTATAGCAGTCATCCTCTGCCTTTCCCCTCTCTCCTGGCAACCCTCTTTCTGCTGTCCAACTTGAGCATTCAAACAGAACCATCGCTAAACTCTCCATTTGTTACTACTGCCATTTTTTCTCCTGACAGTCTATACTCTTCTTCTGAGCAGATCCGTAGAGGAGGGAGCTCTGCCCAAGTGGGGTGCTTACACACAGATATATAATTATTGGGTTATACTACCTGCAGGCACTAAAATGGGATTGTTCTCATGCACCCTTCATGCCTTTCATTGAAAATAAGCTGATCTTCAGCATGGGGCTTTTCTTAGAGCTGTAAACCACCATACTGAGAGAAGAAGCACAGTAAAATTATTGAATAGAAAAGAATATTTAAAATTACCACACCAATGAAATGCTTGCGGCTGGATGTTAAAACACTAGCATAGCTTGAAGCAAACGAATGTTGACAAGAGTTTATTACCTGCCCAAAGCATGTCATACATTGTATCTGCGCATTAGCACGCTCTCTAATCAAATTAGGAAACTTCATAGCTGCTGCCAGGAAAATGATGAGATGCTGTTTTGCTGGTTCACATCTGTGTTAAGCTGCTAGGAAATCATTAAATTGACTTTGGAGCTGTTACTATCCCAGGATAAAGCAAACTGCAGGATACTTAATTTAGATGCATAAAACTTTGATAAATGATGTTACAGCAAATCTAAAATCACATTAATAGTTTGAAATCATTATGGTCTGAATTCATCAGTAATGTAAACAGAGGTCTCAGTGCTCATTTCATGTGAGTAAGTGAGAAAATAGGTGTAAATAGCAAAGTAAAGTAAATTGTCACCACTCTGACAGTCACTGGGTGTGCAAAAGGTGTTTAACTCCACTTAGTCGTCCAGGATCAGGAGGGAAGGGGGGTGGAAGGTGCCTGGAAAAGGGCTGAGAAGAGCAGGGGGAACTAACACAGGTGTAAGTTCTGGTGGGTCTAAGGGGCGTTGTTGTTGGCTGAATCACAAAGGCAGCACAGCTGGCCCATGATGGGTGAAGTCACAACTCAGGAATCACATAGCGTCAGACTCACCAGTGTCCATTTTTTCTTAGTCATGGATCATCTGAGCCCAACCAAAGTGAAGGGACTTGAAGTGGGATCCAGAGAGTAGCTGAGCACCTAAAGCCCACTGAAATCAATCAATGGGAATTTGACACCTAAATGCCTTCGTGACTCCTGCCTTTGGCCTCTATTGATAGCGTCTGAGAAATGTGACATCACCTGGGATTTTATGTACCTCAAAACAAGATGGCTCCAACCTTCACATACCCTCCCAGCACTAAAGGAAACTGGGGAATGGAAAGCCAGCAACTGAAGCAATATCCTGCAGCTTGCCAGCTGTTTCCCATTTTGAGGATGTTTCATTAACACCCAATGTTTTGTAATGTAACAAGTTCAATTCTATGACACAACATCTAAAAGGTTATCACATTTGGAGCCTTCACAACACGCGCACCTCGCTGCTGCTTCCTAATTGATCTCAGATTTGTATAGGTAGCTTTTTAGTACTTAAATCTAAAAAAGGTATATTTTCTATTATTCATTTAATATGTGACTTCAGCGAAAGAGCCAAAATAAAAGAATCTAAATAAAACGAGACAGATTGACTCAAGGAGTCTCCATGGTGCTGGAGATAACCTCATGTGAACTTCCACAGCAGCTAGGTTCTCTGGCACCCTTGCGATTGATTTAGGCTGAGCTCCAAACAGGAAGATATTGGATGCTGACATGGCAATGTAGTATTTTACTATTCAGCTGAAAAGTCTGTGCTTATTTATGACTTTCCCTATGACAGTTATCTCACTGGTGTTGTGTTTAAGGTCTGGCTGGTTGTAATAACCTACCTGTTTATTTCCCAAAGCAATTAGATTTTTTTAATGATGGTTATTTTATCATGGCATGACAAAAGTTATATCAGTGACTTAGTAGATATGTTCAGGTAAGAAGAAAAAAATGCTACTTATGCTTTTTCATTATTCCTAATCCTCCTTTACCACGTTAAGTAAGAGAGGCAACTGTCAGAGATATGGGCAATATATTCACTGCTAGTTCTTCAGGGGGAAGGGAGAAGATACAGGTCAGTGCTATCCAAAATCACCCTCTCCAGTGTGAGGGCCAAGTGGGCACCAAGGCCATGGCTGCCCTGAGCTGCATTGACTGATACAGCCCCCCTAAGGAGAATGCTGGAGTACAGCAGTGTTCTGTCCAGGCCCCCTTACCACAGGCCACACCTCCTTTCTGCCAGGTGCTGCTGTGGTGGGCGGGGCAAAGCAGCCTCTACCATCTCAGCATCCCTGACACGCCAAAGCAACTTTTCATCTGGCCAGTTGAGGCAGATTCATGGTCCCTTTGGCTGTTGGAAGTACTGTAGAAGGTTATGGTCGGGGCCAGGGTCTGGCCCCTGGATTACCAATTCCCCTTCTCCTACAGGAAAGGAGTGTCTCTGTTACAGGGACTCAGTGCACGTCAGTGAAGTTCACCCTGCATGGCTGGGGGAGGATTTTAGATCTGCACAACTGTAAATCTCTCTTGAGTCTAGACCTATTGATCCCCATCTGCACTGTGGTGTGGCTGTTCCCTCACCCCAGCTTTCACCAGCTGTCCCTTCTTCGCTAACACCACAGAATCCATGCAGCCATCTTCACAGCCGGCCGTCTCTCCTGAACTGACAGCAGTCATGACATCTTGTGCACTCCAGGTCTTCCCAGCTCAGATGTTACCCAAGTCCTTGAGCACCTCAGAAAACTGGAGTGACTCAGTGCAAAGACAGAAGTCAGGCAGATCACCACAGCTTGGGAACAGGTGGAAGGGCTACATGGCTGAGCTAGTCTAAACCTTGAACTGGCACGGTTCATCTTTCATTAGACACTTCTGTTGGTCCCAGCATTTTCTGGACTGTTTCAGACCTTTGTAGCACAATAGGTCCTTAATATACATGCTACATCACACATTAAGTCACTTGTGTTTGCTGGGATGCCTTAAGCTCTCAGTGGCCCATCATGTTACCTTACACCACATGCTACAATAGCCCGTAATATACTGCAAGGTTACTTAATGGTTCCCTGTGACCCAGCTGCATGCATCAGTCACAAAACATTTGTGTTTCACGTTGGGTTTGCTGACTATCCAGGAAGCTCCTGGTTTGTAGGTATTAACAACTTTGTAGTTGTTTTGTAGAAACTAAGTCTTCTTCACCTCCACTATTCAGTTGGACATAGTGGGTGAGGTAATATATAAATCTGGGTGAGGAAATATGTCTGTATCTGTCTGCTTACCTCAGTTCAAGCTGTCTGACTTGGTTGTACTATTTTTTTTGTTTGTTTTCCACTTTTTAACATTGGCTTTTAATTTATAGTGTGAAGAATTCCTGCAGATCATGGTTTGGGTGCCCTACAAAATGAAGTGATTGTAGCCCTTGAGGTTTGCCTTCCAACAGGTCATTCAGCAAGGAGGGAGGAAGGTAGCAGCAAGCGCCTGAAGTGCTTCAGCACTAGTACAGCATTAGCAATAGCGTGTTCTCCCTTGGCATATTGGCCTCCATGTGCTGTTTCTAGTTGCCAGAATGTGGAAGTCGTTGTTAACTGCAAAAGGAAATAGTGCTTGGGGTTAGAAAAGGGCCCCCAAGTATTTATATACCAGAACTATAATTTAACAGTTATCTCATGAGTGTACCTAGGTCAGGTCATTATTTTCCCATTGAATCCAATAGGGTACCACTGCCCAAGATGGTCTGGTGCTTAGGGTACTAGTCAATGACATAGGAGATCTGGGTTAAGTCCCTGCTCTGCAGTGGACTCCCTGTGTGATGCTGGGCAAATTGTTTAGCCTCTTTGTGCCTTGACTCAATGGGGGCAATGGTGTTACCCTGCTTACAAGGGTGTTGCAAGGTTACATGCATTAAAATAAAGAGGTGCTCAGTTACTGTGGAAATGGAGCTGTGTAAGTACCACAGAGAGATTAAAATACCATCCTGGGAAGACACAAGTGGGGGTTGGAGGGAGACTTTGGAAGTTCCAAGGGGGTTCCTTGGCTCTACAAAATCTGATTGGAGAGAAGTAGTGGGGCTGATGGTTCCCTTCTACGTGGATTGACAAGCCATTCTCTTGTCCTTTGTAACGATCCTTAAGGTGGAAACACAATTTGCCCCTTTGCAATTTTCCTCATGCAGTGATCTACAACTATAGCACTGGTTTCACGTACCCTCCTGGTAACCATGCCAGGGGACGAGCCAAGAGGACGTGCTTGCTTCCAGACCAAGGTTTGGATTCGAAACTGAATCAGACTGTAGGTGTCCTTCAAATGTGGGGGTACTGAGATCTCATGAGTGGTCACTGGGAGATAGCCACATTCCCAACAGGACTGGTGAAGTGATGCAGCAGGAAATAAAGTAATGCATTCAGCAAGGACTCTTCCCCAAGGGCTAATGTTTCTGTTAATTTTAAAGTCATCTCATAAACTGTTTGAACCCTTCTGATCTCATCATCTCAATGTCAAAGGTGTGAATTTGAAGTGAGCTGGCATAAGTCAACACAGCCTGCTTTCATTGAGGTTACTTCTGATTTCAAAATCAGCTCTGAGCGAATATCTGCAAATATATATAGTTCTTCACCCTTGGGTCTTTGTCTGTGTCCAGTTCCTGCCCATCTCTCTTTCTGTTGGGCCCCCACAGCTCTTAGTACCGTAAACTTCTGTGTTGGCAGTTCCCAAGCTATAACTTGTAGCAAGCTAAACGTGTTGAGTTAGATCCATAAATAGTGAAAATTAGGATGTAGCTCCATTGACATCAATTGAAGGATGTCTGTTTAAACCAATAGTGATCTGGTACAGGGAGGGAATTTTTCCACAGTGCTTGGAATTTGCCTAACTCTGCTTCCATTGATGGCATGCGCTAACCCCACTGACATCAGTGGAGACAGAGTTAGGCAAGTGCAGAATTAATTTAAAAATCCCACTTTGCAAAGATTATTTACACATTTACATAAATGATGTACCTTCAGACAATCTTTGTGCTGTTGCAATGAAATACAACTAGGGTGACCAGATGTCCCAATTTTACACGGACAGTCCTGATATTTGGGTTTTTTTTCTTTTATATGCATCTATTACCCCCACCCCCTGTCCTGATTTTTCACCCTAGATACAACGTTCAGAAACATGTAACCTTGTGCTACTGCCATGAGGTACACTTTCCAAAATGTAATAAACCATATTTTCATGTGAGGTAGAAGAAGATTTTTCTTTTGTTGCATTGCCCTTTCATGTTCCATTGGCTTTGTTGTCTCTCCTCTTAGTCATCACAGTAACAAAGAATTCTGAGAAGAAAGCGCTTGGTAAAAACTTCAGCAAATAGTTTCTAAGTCATTTTTGTTTTTCATTGTTGTGAGCAGCCAAACTTGCCTGATAATCCCCCAAAGTTCAGAAGGTTTGATTAACTAGTCGTTTCATTTTGTTACGTGCATCCTTGCTTGGCAAGAAACACATTATCAGTGCTGACAGAGAAAGTCAGCAGCCTTTCCTGAAAGCAGAGATATGTCTAATGGAATGCTTGTCTTTTCTCGATGGATTTTTTTTCTGTCCTTTTTATCTCTCCCAGCAAATTTGAGGTGCCATTTGTCATGGACAGCTGTATGCAAACAAACTATTATACGTAAAAGAGAGTAGCTAATAAATCCTCTGGGCTCAATATAATTCCTCTTGGTCATTTTTAGTGGTTCATAAGATACTGTATCTTTGTCAGTATACTTCCTTGCAGTCATCTCTGATGTGTTCTTGTGATGACAAAAATTTTCTCGTACAAAAATCTCATTTCCTCATGCATTTACCATGCAGGCTTGCCTTTCCCTCACTTTGTCCTGTAGCACTTTACTTGTTGCTCTTTCTTTAGGTGTTAATTCCCATAACAATACTTTGCTACCCATGGCATTATCTTCCCAGAAATAGGAATGAACATGTGCCCTTTCAGTTCCATATTAGCTAATTTGGGGATAGAAAATAGGAATTCCAATCTTGGGGCTGAAAGCCCTGGTCACAGGCACAGAAAATTCCTATTCAACAGCCTCTGTTTAGGTTAGGGCTCTTTCTCTACTCATGATATAGGGCCAAATCCTGGTTACAGTGGTGAGTGGTGCCCACATTTGCTTCTATGGGACTACTGGTGTGACTATGGGGCCTTAAGCAAAGCCCACTGAAGTCAATGGGAGTCTTTCCTGGGAGCTGACTCAGGCCAGGATGATCAGGATTTGGGTTGCTGGTTTTAATTAGCTTTTCCAAATTCTTCTTCTCATTTACTGGCTTCCTCTCCCTGTCCCACTCTAATTTAAAATGGCCCATCTGATGTCTGCATCATTCCCTGCAGTTGAGTCATGCCATAAAATCATGGAAACCGGAACTGGAAAAGACCCTATTAGGCCATGCAGTCCATCTCTATTGTTCCAAAGAGTGCATTTTCCAGGGTGTTTTCAAATAGACTCTGAGTAAAATGAGTTTTCAGGCAGATGTGCAGTGACTCAATCTTCAGAGTATAGCTCGTGAGTTGCAGCTGTACAGTAATAATCAAATGTGAATTGTTTATTTTAATGCAGAAGTCCACACTGCTTCTTCCTAATTTAAAACATCTTTTGAGGAATTAAGTAGTTTTCAGCTAGCATTGGGAGCATTGTACAATGTAATCCTTAAATCAGCACTCAATGAACCATGTGAAGTTTAATGATGTGGTAGAATCCTATTTTGTTACACGGAGGAAGCAAAATCACATCTCCTGTTCTCATTTTTCTTCTGAAATACAATTTTGATATCTATTAGACTAAGATATAATACACGTGTAATTTTAAACATATCAGGGAGCAGTTATGCTCACACTGGAATGGAGCAGAGAACTAGCAATTCAGTGGGAACATAAAGCCAGGGTAAACAGTCAATTTAACTTTTATTCAAGTATACAATATTCTCATAGAATGTGGCATTTTCCCAGAAATTGTAAAAACTGATAGTTCAATTTTCTTCCTGGAACGCCTATTATGTAAGTTGAATAGAAAATGTAATAAAGCCTTAAACTTTATTTATTTTTACCCATTTGTTTTGACTAGAAAGGTTCTTATAATAAAAATCAGATAACCTGATGCACCTAAAACAATAACGACCTGGATCAAACATGAAGCTTATTGTTAACATTCTAACATTAATTTGTGAATCACAGGTTTTCTGCCTCTGATAATTGTCTCGCTACCTCAGTGATTATTCACTTGACAGACAGATGGATTAGATAGGTAGACAAGCACTTTAACAAGGTATTTCTTTTTCTCTGTCTCTCTGTCTCTCTTTCAAATAGTAATGAATTGTGATTTGAATCCAGTATGGTATAATTTTATTGTGTTCTTCAAGCAGTAAACATTTTCCATTTCTAGTTGAAAGAAACAAACAGAACAAGACCTATGGATCCTTGAAAGCATTTAATTTCTGCAGTGTCTGTACCAATCAGATGGATTATTATCTTCCATGTTAACTTAATCAGAAAGTAGAGCTTTATTTATTCCAGCTCAGGGTCAGGCATCAAAATAAATATAAGACTCCTTGGCCTGTGGATTGCCTCAGTCTCTCCTTCAGTATATGATTAAAACCCACTGAAATCAATTGTAATTAATCATGTGCTTAAGTGTTTTGCTCAACTGGGCCCTCCTCAGGATCCTATAAAGAACAGAATATTATACTAACTGCTTTTGGTGGTAGTGCTTTTGTTAAATTCCTTTTTTCCATCAGTCTTTTCTCTGGATATTTTGTTGAGCAACTAATCTTGCCATTAGCAATATCTATTATTTTAGCCATTGTATGAACTGACTCTTGGTCTCTTTCAAGTGGAAAGCTAATAGTGCTTTGGCTAGAAATTAGAATGTACTCCTCCCTACTAAACTGAATACAACTGTCATTCTCTTCTTGCTTCTTTCTGATGCTGTCACTTCTCTATCTATGTTTAGCTGCATCCAAGAACGGCTGAGCTTGCATCACATTAGTGAGGGGTTACTTCAACAGCTGTGAAAAACATTCCATTATTTAACTCTGAACCATCAGCTTGACAGCCCTGGAAACGATGCTCTTTATTTATCCCCGGAATAGGGACGGTGTGAGCAGGAACAGTGGACAAGCTGCCAGCAGAGCACCTACGCTATGCCCCACACAGAAAAGGCAGAAAATAAAACCATCACAAAATATATTTCCCTTCCTCCCAGATCCCTGTGCTGTTCACAGCTGTTAATTTAATGGAATGGCTCTTCCAGAGGGTGCCTCCAGCTGCTCCGAGAAACGTACACATTCCAGTAACTCTCTCTAAAGAATGAACAAGATTTCAGTGCCTGGCCTACGAGCTGTAGTGCAGCATGGAAGGGCAACTTCACCAGCGCTCTTAAGCAAAAACCGCAAATGCACATTCCACTAGGTGTCCAATCGGGGGCTGCTTTGAATAGCCAGTCAGTGCCAACTCAGGCCTGAAGGGGGAGAGGGGAGGGAACGGTCAAATTTGTTCTTAACTAAGGAGGGTACCTGAGGCAAGTTACCGTGTCACGCTATAATTCTGACCTAGGGTCACCAATACCCACAAACCTTGATTACCGTAGTTAGTAATCGGTATCCTGCCTTCAACACAAGGACTTGTGATGGAGTGTAGCAATGCAAAGTTCAGTAGGACACCCTGAAAACAAAACCCCGTTATCTCACAGGCCAGTCTAATGTCTGACCAATAATACATAATAAGCCTTTGTTTCAGGGATATCGAAGGGACGGCTCAGCTAGCAGTCTCTCCAAAATGGGATTATGTTACTCTCCTGGAGGTTTAATCAGTAGAACAAACCAAATGTGTCTGATTGCAGAATGCTACCATGCTCACACATCTGTGGTGCAGCAAAAGTCTAGTTGAAGTGCTGGAAAAATCAGATGATGTGTAGCTGTCTCCATTCACAAAAGAGCTGTTTTCTCTTATTTAGCATGTTTATTGATTAACTTGGTGGGGAGGCAGCCCTTTGATTTCTGTTAAATATCTTTATCCAGCCAGTTCATACAGAAAGAGTGTGATAGACCAGTAAAAGAGCCGGGGACTACTTGATAGATAATACGGATTATCATACTTGTTGCTACCAACAGCCAGAATCAGCAGGCCTTTATGCAGGCCTATGCAGCCTTGGCATGTCTGAGCCGGAAGGGGAGGGGAGCCTTTTTCTCCACCATATCTCACTCTGCAGCCCTCCCCCCCCTTAATGATGTCTCTGGTGGACCTGCTGGGATCAGTGTTTTAGAACAAAAGCAAGAAGCTTATCTCTGCCTGGGAGACATTTGTCATGTGCTCAAGACATGCAGATTCTGCACAACCACATCTGACAAATAAGTGATCTGAGGAAACCTCTTGATTAGCTTTTGAAACTGCTGGCACAAGGTTTTTCCTTAAGGTGTTATAGTCTGCTAACAAAGTAAATGGGGCGGGAGGGGGGTACGGAGTCTTCTAGGGATCTCTTCTTGAAAGTAGTTTTGGGGCCCCCCAAAGATAGCTGGAAAATTGACCAATCGGAAAGCTGCTCCTGTACTGCTTGAGAGCCTTACTAGCCTGTGAAAGACGTGAAAATGCTTGCGTTAAAGTAAAGTATAGTTTTTAAGTGAGAGCACTCTTGTGCTATACTGTTTCTACCAGTTCATCAATTGGCTGGATGGCCATGTTTCCATTTGGTTTATTGCCTGACACCACCTTGCACAGAGGAAGGGTACCAAAAGCTTTGGGTTGCTAGAACGCAGGTACAATGTTGGCTGCTCAGTCTGGCAGTATAGGGTCCATCGTTTCCATGTCTGATCCTTGGAAGATTTGACAAAGCTCTTCCTCTGCCTCGGTGGGTCCAGCACTTCCTTCTAGTGGTAGGTCAGGGAAGTGCGTCACCCCTTAGTGTTCTTCCACCCTCTAGAGCTGGGGGAGGGTAATACAGCTTCTCTAAGATGGCTACTCCCTGCTGGCTCCCGGTCCTGTCTCTAGTTCTCACAGGCCCTTGCCTCTTCGCTGGGGCTCTTGCCCCGCCCGTGAATGGCCAGTGCAGGGGAGGAGGCCTGGTCCCACCTTCGACTCCAGGCCCCAACAAGTAGTAGCCTCACACTGTGGCTTCAGAAAAGCTGCTCTCTTCCCCATGCCCCTTGACTTAATATCCATACCCGGCCCAGACAGGGACCCTTCCTACCAGGGGAGGCTCTTGACCCCTGACAGCCCCACTGGGCATGGTGGTGCCAAACCAAATGTCCAGTTCTATCTTTCCCTTCTGGCAGGGTCTCTTCCCTTAGGCCTCCAGGCCTGGGAGAAGTCCTTTGCCCCCTTCGGGCAGGGGTTTTCCCTCCCCCAGTCTTTGTACCTGCAAGGCTCTCTCCTGCCAGAGTTCTGCTCCTTCTCCGTAACCCTCCTGGTTTTGGACAGTTCACACACAGGTTTCTGCCTGCTCAAACACTCTCTGGTAGCTCACCTCACTCCCCCCAACTCCAGCCACACACTTCCTCAGGAGGGGAGGCTTTTAACAAATCCAAGGCGGGGCCTTGATTGGCTCAAGGTGTGTTAATTAACCTAAAGTAACCCCTGCTCAGCTACCAGGGGAAAAGGGACGTGCTTAGCCTGGGGATGATATATTGACCTTCTAACACTCTCCAGTAGCCATCTAGTCTGACCCTGTCACAATGCATATTGTAAATATCTCCTTAAAGTATCTCCTTAAGCCTTTGATATCATTTTACACGGACCGCTTTAATACCCACTGGTAATGGCAGAGCTGATCCCTTGCTACAGAACAAAGCCATCAAGTTCCTCAGGATTCACAGATGTTATTGTTTTTATAGAAAGCCCTGAAATGCATTAATCAGTTTTACCTTGCTTCTTGAACTAATGTCTGCTATCAGCACAATTAAAATCTGAAACTTGCAGCTCTGGGATAAAAATGCTGGATCAGCCACTAAACTGGACCAACAGAAAATAAGGTAGCTAATTTGTGATGAGCTTAGAAATGACTGTGTACTCAATGAGCAGTCTGCCGTCACCATGGGGAAAATAGAAACAGAGCAGGAGTATATAGCTCATCTGATGACAAGTTGCCTTTGGGCAACCCCAAATCTCCCTCCGCCTGAGACACACCTTTTATGCTCCAATGAATAGTTTGTACTGCTGCTTTCTTGGACTTATTGGGTCTAGCATACTTCTTTACTCTGACTAAATTCAGGGTTTCCCAAATAAACATATTTTATCAATTGTGTTTGTACAGCATGTTCATATGTAGAACCCATGTGACAAAGCTCATCCTCTGCCCTACTGTGTCAGGGAATTGCTTCACCCCTTAGTGTTCTTCCACCCTCTTGTGCTGGGGGAGGGCAATACAGCCTCTCTAAGATGGCCGCTCCCTGCTGGCTCCCAGTCCTGTTTCTGGTTCTCACAGGTTCTTCGCTGGCGATCTTGTCCCTCCTGTGGATGGCCAGTAAGGAGTAGGAAAGGCTCAGTTACACCCTTGACTCCAGGCCAGAACTCAGGGACCCTCCAAGTAGCAACCGCATGCTGTGGCTTCAGCAAAACTACTAGGTTCCCTGGGTTACTTCCCCAAGCCCCTTGACTTAATGTTCATACCCTTCTCAGAAGGGGCCCTTCCTGGCTTCCTTGCCAGGGGAAGCTCTTGACCCCTGACAGCCCCACTGGGCATGGTGGTGCCAAACCAAATGTCCAGTTCTATCTTTCCCTTCTGGCAGGGTCTTTTTCCTTAGGCCACCAGGCCTGGAAAAAGTCCTTTGCCCTCTTCGGGCAGATTTTTCCCTCCTCCAGTCTTTGTACTGCAGGGCTCTCTCCTGCCAGCGTTCTGCTCCTTCTCCATAACCCTCCTAGTTTCTGACAGCATCTTACCTGCTCTCTCTCACACTCTGTTAGCTCACCTCACTTCCACAACTCCAGCCCCACCCTTTCTCTGGAGGGGAGGCTTTTAACAAGTCCTGGGCAGAGCCTTGATTGGCTCCAGGTATGTTAATTAAGCTGGAGTAACCCCTGCTCAGCTACCAGGGGAAAAAGGACTTGAGGAGCTTGGGACTGATATATTGGCTTTCTAGCACTCTCCAGTAGCCATCTAGTCTGACCCTGTCACACCCAACAGATTAGACATACTGATCTTGTCTTTTTGTTTCCAGGGGACTATGGAACACACAAGCCACATTCCCACACACCCCCAGAATGTACCACGGAGCTGTACTTTTCAACAATGTGCCCTATCAAGCATTTGGCAGAATTATATCTAAAATCTTTTGGAAACTGGATTTGAAGGAATTTTGTTATTTGAAAGGAATTACTACAGCCTACTTTGGGACATTAGCACATATATTTTCCCTTAAGGCCTGATTCAAACCCCCACTTCCCTCAACTGACTTCAGAGGATTTTGGATTAGGCCCTTATTCATATTTTCATAAAGTTCACTCAAGAACGCAACAGTCTTGTCTTGGAAAATATGTTTTGTTTTATAGTATGAAAAATATGGAGCTATGGGTCATAAAGAATTATTTTATACATGAGACCAAACAAAACAAGAGCTAAGGGCAGAAAACAGGCAAACAGAAGAAGCACATCAACATTTACAACGTTTTTGCCTTTTATAGCTTTAAAAATTTTTCTCTCTCAATCAAAATGTTCGCTACCCAGTTATAAAAGTGACTACTTCCCTGAGCAGTCATAGCAACATCTCTATGAAATCAGTTGTGCTCATTCTAGGGTTTATTGCTTTAGCTGCACATTGGGAAACTTGCACTTCCTAACCCGCCCACAGAGCTTCACATCCAGGTCTCTTTTGGAATGGTGAATGCAGAGAAAGGTTTCAAAGACAAAGCACCCAATGTCACTGTGACAATCAGAACGTCTCCGATCCACATGCAGAACCTCATTCAGCAAAGTACTTAATTTACTCCAATCCTCCGCCTTCTTTGGGGTAGCAAACTGGGGAATAGGGGAGGGTGAAAAATACAGATGACAACATTTTATTTGGCATTTCCTGGATTTGCAAGTCTACAAAGTTTTTTAAAAATATTTTCCTTTTTCGATATCTTCTTCTTTTCAACTGGTAAAAAAGCCATTGTGCCATTACCAGTCTCTTGAGTCATCCAGACCCACCTCCCAGAAACATATTAAAAGAGTCTCAATTATGAGGGCTTTTACAAGTATCCCTTCAGCTAAAAGAAAGGGGTCATCATTTCTCTAGGCTCTAATCCCAGGAACAGTAGGGTACAGCCTGGGATACAGATTGAGAGCAGTGTTGTTTTCAAGTATTTCTGTATGGTTTATACACAGTATGTATGTGCGTGTGAAAACAAAGCATTGGATTCTTCAGTACTAACCATACATTGCTAACATAACTTGCAAGATTTTTCCAGTGTTTCAGACAGCTAACTGTGACTGAAAAACACTCTCCTATTTAATACCTGAGCCAGCAATCAATTGGTCAGCTATATCAAGTTCATGCCAGCAGCTTATCTACTTCATTCCTTAAAAGAAAAACAAAAGTCTTTGCTTGGTTATCATTCATGGAATTCAAATTTGATTTAGCAGAAAGGCTTCTTTATTACTTACAGATCTGCAGTAAAGACTTGGATCAGTTTATCCAGTTGAATCAGGAATTAAGAAAATATTTCAAGAGTACAGCCATAACATGGGCAGAAATAGCCTTCCTGTGTGCCATTAGTTTTATTCTACAGCCCTTAAAAAACCCTTCTGCTTCATCCAGGAAAAGGAATGTGTGTTGTAACAGGAGCTCAATCCTGTCCACAAGCATTTGCCATATGAGATAGGAAAGCCCTCTCAAGCCAAGTGGAGTCTATGGGTGGATGTTCCCAGTGGATGAGGCCAAGATGATAACCTCTCACGGAAGTATCACACATGAGGACCACTCTCAATGGAATGATATTGACTTCTTCTCTTATTACGGGACAATACCTGATACCCTAACCAGGAGAAGTATCCAGAACAGCTGCCCCCAGTGATTCAAGGCTGATCAGTCAGAGGAAATCTCAGATGTTTCCACAAAGAGAAGCGATACTGAGATGCTTTTGTTTTGAGGCTGAATGTTTGTTGGGCCTTGAGCTCTAAGATAAATCACTGGGTCATATAACATTTCTAGTTTTTTTTAAAAAAAGAAAATGTCATTCAAAACTGTATTACTCCCCACAGCCCTAACTTTGCACTTCATCCTGTCTACCTTCCACTATTTACACTACGTTAATGGCTGCAGTCTATCTGCCTGTTCCATCACAAAATACAGTGTATTTAAGTATGAAGAGGTAGTTGCTGGGTTGACATACTGCAGCTGAAATTAAATCATCTGAAGGGACAGAAGACTTTGGTTTTGGTTCCTCCCCAATGATCGTTAATCCCTGTTCTTTAATTTCATATGACCTGATTCTTAGTGATTTGGACTGGCCGGTCTCTAATGTTAACAAGTCTAAATTACCATTATTTAAGACTAGGTCAACCCAAGAGAATAATTCAGCAAAGAAATAATTAGTCAATAATCAAAAGTGAAATCATGGGCCAATGTCAAACCTGGGAGTAATTGGTTTCAAATCCACTGCCTTCAATTTGCACCCAAATCTGATTCTGTCTTTCTCCAATGCAAATGTCTCTCTATTTAAAAAAAAAAAAAACAACCCTCTTGTAGAAATTGTTTTGCCTCTGCTATTCCATGAGTGAGAGTCCCTTAGAATGTCATGATTAAGGGCAGGAGAGAATTTGGCCCTACACAGGTTTTGCATATCTTCATGCAAGGTGGGTGAGGTAGTAACTTTTTATTGGGTACCTTTCCCAGACCTGAAGAAGAGCACCGTGTAAGCTTGAAAGCTTGTCCCTCTCACCAAGAGAAGTTAGTCCAATAAAATGTCACCCATCTTTTCTCTAAGATCCTGGGACCAATGCAGCTACAGCTGCACTGCCAAATATCTTTACACAGTACTAGAGTCTTACACTGTGTTTTGCTATGGATTGCTTGTTATTCCAGCACACACTATTACCTTATGCTGAAAAATGCGTTTTCCTTTGGTCGTTGTCTTTGCTGTTTCAGCATCTTATTTGCTGGTCTATGAAAAAAAAATTCTTTCCTAACTAACAGCTGTTTCAGAATAGGTTGCTCATATGTAGGGTATTGTTACATGGTATTCACTACCCATTTCTCACTTTCCCTTCACCTAACATACACACATTCATTTCCTCCATCTCTCTTTTCATATATAAAACCTGTGGCTGGCATTCTCTCTCTCATCCCCATATGCTAGTTAGTCCTTAACTTTGAGTAGCACGTAGACCACAAGGAAATAGTCTGTATGTCTATTGTGTTTTTGGCCTGAATTTTTCAGCTACTAAATAGTACAGCTTTTAAAAGTATGATTTAACTTTCCAGGTCAGGACTGTCACTTTTTAAATGTTCCTCCTAAGTATTCTGGGTCAGTGCACATTGAAATTATTTTGAAGAAGACGGAGCGGAATTAGCGTGTACTGATTTATTTTGATGTGATAATTTGTATTATAGCCCATCCATATTGCAACAGCACCTGAAGATTAACCAGGGGAGGGACCCATTGTGCTAGATGTTGTATAAATACTTAATTTGAAAACAGTTTCATATATGAGATGGAATAAATGAGGCAGAAAACTGGATCTGGGCAAAGAATATTGAGAGAAGCTTGGTGGAGCAGGATGTGTATAACAGTTTATAAGAAGAGAGGGTGGAGATGCAGACAAAAGACAGTTATGTTGTGCCTTCTTGATGAGGGCATGCTGGACTGGGAGAAGAATGGAGACTGAAGGAAGTGGGGAAATGTGATCTGAATGACAGCAAAGGGAGATGGTCTTAGCAGCAGGATTCCAGACAGAGCAAAGTGGAGGAAAGAGAGAAAAGGATGAGGAACATGCAATGGGCAGGGCCGTAAAGATCCAGAACCCGGAGGAGTCTTGGTGACAGAGGTGGGAGGGCCAGATTCTCTGGTCTGTAAAGTCGCTGCTTATATGGAACCAGCTGCATTTACAATGGCTGGAGCTAAGCAGGCAGATGTCACTCCACTGCCTCTGGGACCATCAGCACTCACACACCTACTCCAGAGCAGTGAAGAATCTGCTTCCTGCAGTACCAGGGTGATGAGCCATCTCACCACCACCAGCCCTTCATGTGAGGAAGTCTGTCCACTCCAGCAGCTCCCTGACTCCTCCAGCGACAGACAACACGAGAGCTCCTCACTATGCCTCGCAGGCCCTGCTTCCTTATGCCAGCTAGTGACAGGCACCACATAGCCCCTCCGTCCTCTGCATGTCCAGCCCTGCGTCACTGGGCACTCACAGGAAGGCCAAGCCGATGCTTCCCAGAGGAACAGCTTAGCAGTTACACATCAGGCCACAGCTCTGTTGTTGGTACTGAGAAAAGTATACACTTATTTAATGAAGAACAGAGATTCAAATGACAGCCAGCTGAAACATTGGAAAAGAAAGGATTACATAAAAATAAAATCATAACGCACCCACTAAACCCTAAACTTAACAAAGAGGGCATAGTAAGAGCGAAAGCGCATCCCAAATCCTTCCAGTGCATTAAAGCCAGGCTTGGCTGTGGTCTTCCTTTCACTTGTCAGCTTAGTTCCTAGGTGAAAGATGTCGTGTCTCTCCTTGCATTCTTCTTGTATCGGACAAACTCACTGATCTCAGTCATAAACTGGACACCCTCCTGCTCTGTGTTCCTTGCTGTAGATTTTTGTGAACTCTTGTCAGTTTCCCAGTCTAGATTATCTGGGGATTCCGTATGCAAATAGACACCCATTGCAAGCCACACAATACACAATGGTCCGCCAGGGAGAGAAGTGTCTCTTATCCTTTGTCTGAGCAGAACCTGTTTGTCACCATCTGGTGATCTGTCTCACACACCATAAAACACAGTTTTCAGGCTGTGTGCCTAGCCTGTGTGTCTGTCGCTGCTCCTTCACACAGTGGTAGTCAGTTTTTCCCCAGACATGTGGAGCAGTTGTCCACTGACTCCAGCGAGTCTGGGATTATCAGCGAAAAAAGGTGCATGAACCTTGGGAGCATGCTCCATAGGGCGTCTCCAAGCTTGGGCCAATTCCTGTTTCAGGTATTAGTTCTTCAGTTAGTTCAGCCAGCCCCAGAGATACAGCTGTACTAGAAGGCCGGTGAAGATCTCAGCCCTGAGATCTGATGCTCACAGGCCTGCTTTTACTTATTGCAGCAAGAAAACCACAATAGGAGAAGGATCCCAGCCCATCTAAAGAACTGGGCACTTGCTGCTTGTTCCGCTCCAAACAGCATGGTGACATAAATGCCAAGTCAGCAGTGCATGTTTTAAATGCATAGGATTTGTGGCCTTTTGGTACTGAAGAAATCTGTGTGCTTGATACTAGTATTTTCGTTTGCATAGCATGGGCGGTATTGGGGTAATAATGACAAGATTGTGTTTAGATTCCTGAGGAGTTGTCCTTAATCCTCGTATTGTCGTCTTATAAACAAAGCTTTTTGTTTTTCAGCATGAGCAGGTTTACTACATCGCGGTGTCTTTATTCCAAACTGGAGCAGCGCAGTGTGCGGGCATCCACGACTGTCCACATTTGCATATTCATCTGAAGTGTTATTAGCCACAGGGGGAATTCCACTGTCAGAGCAGTCCGAACCTGCTCACTAGCCCTGCACGAATGGATTGAGACTGGGTGATTTTGTTGTCAGAGCTGAGTGGGTTACACGGACACAGTCCCTTAGCCATTGTCCGTACAGACATTTCCTAAAGATGATGATCAGCGTGACACAGGCTTAGATGACACTCTTTAGTGAGCTAGTACATAGATTTCCAGAGCCAGGCCCTGTAATCCTGACACACCCCTGTGCCATCTGCCAGTTGTCACCAAGAGCTCACTGGGTCACTCTGCTCCAGAAGTGTCGGCGCTGGGAGAGATTGAGGAATTGCTCTTCAGTATTAGCCACACAATATCACTATTGCCAGTGAGCGTCGTGCTAGCTAATAGTATGTCAGAAGACCACAGGACATGGGTGAGGGAGGCAATCGGAACCAGGCCAAAGCACACATTCCATGACTGGACCCTTTGCAGATGAGAAGAGAGAAACATGGTGAGAGAGGATTCTGGGAAGAGCGGACCCTAGCATGTCCCCTCCCAAACCAAAGGCTGTGGTGGAGCACTGGCAGTATTCACCGAGATCCAATGACTCCCATGATTTGCTTGTGCTGATAAACACTGAAAATGGAAACATTCCTGGAAACATTAAGTAAAACTTCATTAAAATGCCAGCCAATGCACTGAGACATAACAGAAGTTTGTTTATTAGATTTACTAGATGATAAAATGAGGATCATCAATTCAGATATCTTGGTAGGGACTGGGCCCAAAGCCTGTTTCCCTTTCATGGAACAATGATAAAAAGTGATTGAGACTTGGATGGGTAGTGACAAATTGTCTGAATTTGAACCACTTGAATTTGCAATGAATGTGTATAGAATAGCACTTTCATACACCAAAAGCCAAATGGATCCAATTTATATGTGTTCAACAACCTGAGCAAATCCCTCAGAATCCAGTGTTGATACACACACAATACCACTGCGATAAGACTATTTTATAGATCCATGTTCTGGTGTTAGTATCACTGACAATCAGCAAGACAATCTGTTCCCAAGAGCGAAACATGTTTCATTAAGACAAAAAAAAAAAAAAAATGCCATTGATGTATATAATGTTTATTCCAAAGAAAAAGCAAATAGGCATTGATTCAGATGACTTTTTCTAAAATGTCCTGAAAACCTGTAATTTTAAAAATCATAATTCATATTTCATAGTCATTAAATATTTATTGTTCATGGAAGGAATTGCCAATGGCCTAATTCTGTAGATATTTTGAATTGTAATTGAGGATGATATCAAGAGCAGCAGAAAACAAACGCCCATAGCTTTATCAGGAATGGCTCTACCTTTGCCAGCATTAGGAGCCCAGAAATATATGTTATGGTGTTTTGATTCAAGTTTCCTTAAGATTTCCACATTATTATTTTCTCTGGCAAGAATACAAATGCCAGGAAATTGAATATTGAGCTCTTTTGTCAAAGGCAGTAAATCAACATATAAGGAGGTTACAGGTTGCTCACTTACACAATGAGAGTATTAATATTTCTAGGGGTTGAATGAATATCTTGCGGAAGAGAAATCTTGTGATATATTCAAATGTCAGGGTTCACAGTGGAAATCACCAGGTAAAGTACTTCCCTATAATGAAAACATTGTCTGCTAAACAGACAAAATAATTACCACAGTGTGACTGCAGGATGGTACAACATATTCAGAGTTAACCTGCAAATCGGATGCATAACTTCTTCCAAATGAAGAAGATATGCAAAAACAACGAATAACAGCAATTTTCAAGCTGTCGTTTACCAGCACCTTCTGCCATAAGGCTTTCCCGTGCCAAGGACTACAGCTCTGAAGTGAAATTTAGAGAATGATATGGGTTATAAATCTTTATGCACAAGTCCAGATTCTGCCATTGACTGCATATGGTCACTTCCGTTGACGGTGTGAGCCAGGCACACCAGATGATCACTAGATCATCTAGTCTGATCTCCAACAACCCAAATTAGACCAAAGTATTACAGTCCACAGGAGCCTAACCTGTTATGTGCCACAAGCAGAGATCAGGAGGGACGAAGGTGCACCAGTGCCTGAGGCCGCTGTAATGGCTAGGGAACTATTAAGTGAGATATATCCAGATAATCCTGGCAAATGACCTGCACCCACATACTGCAGAGGACAGAGGTGAAAGCAGGATTGCTCATCCTGGAACAGGAAAGACTAAATGGCGAATGGAGAGATCTGCAGAGCACTCCTGGACAGTAACTGGCTCCAAACACCCACCTAGTTAACTATTATATGTGAAGGAAAAAAGTTGCCTTTAGCATTACGTTATGTTGCAGTAACATTAAGATCCCCCTCCCTAAGTCAGTCAGTCAGTGCTGTTACCGCGTGATGACTCCATAGTTCTTGAAATGATTAAGAAAGAAAGTGATATCTCCATTCATTTTCCTGACCTCTGATCTTTAATAAAGTCATTATCAAAATGATTTTTATGAAGTAAGGTTTAGCCACATTTAAATTAGACAGCTACAGGCTGGCAAACCATTCCAACCAATTCATTAAGTCTGAATAAACACAATACATTAATATTAATTTTCATTTTCATATATCCATATTAGAAAGCAGCAGAGAAAAATAATGTAATCTAATTACATTTTTGCTAATAAATTGGCCTTTGTTTTCTTTATTGCAGTAACTTTTCTAAAAAAACAGAAATGACACCTAATATTCAGAACTGGTTCCTCCTCACCAGGAATCATGCAGTCTCTGAGTCAGAGAGCTACCAACATGAGGTGGTTTCTGGGCATCTGATTTCTGGCTTGCACTGCAGGGGTGTCTACTGAAGAGTCACCTTACATTTTGATGCATGCAAGACAGATACACTGACCCCTTTTTAAACAGCCTTGGTCACCTAAGTAATGGTGCATTTCAACCCATTATCACTAGACTCATTCAGTCATAAGACATTGATTACACGACCTAAAAAGAAGAGCTCTGTACAGCTCGAAAGCTTCTCTCTTTGGTCCAATAAAAGATATTACCTCACCCTCCTGCTTGCTCTAAGTCTAACAATGGTGGAGCATTCCTAAAGGCCTAGCTGCAGCTGTTCAGAGGTGAAGCACGCCAGGCGCACAAGTCTGGATCCTCAGCCTGGTGGAAATCTGCCTAGTTCTGTCAACGTCACTGGGCCATGTTTTGGTGACACCAGTGCAGTTTTGCCACCAGTGGAACCTGCAGGTCTGCTTCTGATCTCCCTGTCGCAGCCTGTGTGACTCAGGAATGATTCCACTGAACGAACATCTGTGTAAAATTGGTGATGGAGCAACCAGACTTGGCCGCTCAAAAGAGTGACGTTCGTGGTGAGGATGGACGATCATATTTAACACCATCCTGTGTCTCTCTTTTTGTTGTTGTTGCCACTTTTACAACTTAAAAAGGGGCTGATTCTGCAGTCTCTGCACACTCTGTACTCCCCTTAACTAAACAGCAGCTCCGCATGCAGGCCCCCCACAGCTTCTTTTGAAGACAGTGGAAACTGGAATCGGCCCAGAGTGTCTCAGGATTGGAACTCGCCGGGTCTGTGTGCTAGATTAGAAATGTTCTCTCGCCCAGCCCGTTATCATCATAGAATGAGAGAAGATGAGTGCTGGAAGGGAGCTCAGGAGGTATCTAGTCCAACCCCTTGCTATAAGTAGGACCAACCCCAACTAAATCATCTCAGCCAGGGCTTTGTCAAGCCACGCTTTAAAAACCTCTAAGGATGGAGATTACAGCACCTCCCTAGGTAACCCATTTCAGTGCTTCACCACCCTCCTAGGGAAAAAGCTTTTCCTAATGTCCAACCTAGACCTCCCCCACTGCAACATGAGCCCATTTTTCCTAGTTCTGTCATCTGCCACCACTGAGGACAGCCTAAGTCCATGCTCCTTGGAACGCTCCCCTTTGGGTAGTTGAAGGCTGCTATTATATTCCCCCTCCCATTCTTCTCTTCTGCAGACTACAGAAGCACAGTTCCCTCAGCCTTTACTCATAAGTCATGTGCTCCAGCCCCCTAATCAATTTTTGTTGTTGCCCTCCTCTGGACTCTCTTCAATTTGTCCACATCCTTCCTGTAGTGGCGTGCCCAAAACTGGACGCAATACTCCAAATGTGGCCTCACCAGTGCTGAATAGAGGGGAATAATCACTTCCCGCAATCTGCTGGCAATGCTCCTACTAATGCAGCCCAATATGCCATTAGACTTCTTGGCAATAAGGGCACACTGCTGACTCATATCCAGCTTCTTATCCACTGTTACCCCCCAAGTCCTTTTCTGCAGAACTGCTGCCTAGCCCATTGGTCCCCAGTCTATAGCGGTGCATGGGATTTCTCCTTCCCAATTGCAGGACTCTGTACTTGTCTTTGTTGAACCTCATCAGATTTCTTTTGTCCCAATCCTCCAATTTGTCTAGGTCACTGTGTATCCTATCCTTATCCTCCACCATATTTAGCAGTCCTCCCCAGCTTGTCTTGCCTGACTGGACAATAAAATCGAAGTGCTGAACTTCATACATTTGTAATTTCACAATCTCTTGCCAAAGAAATATTTACAGCATAAGATCATGGGATCAACTAAAAGGGAAAAGTAGTTTGCAAGGAAGAAATATTTTAAACCTGTGCACTTTTCAATCAGAGGCAGGAGAATATAGACAATGCAGCAAAGTTGCTCTGTGTTTAAACATTCTTTTTCCCAATATTTCCCTGGTGCCACAGCCCACATCAATGGAATAAAGGTTCCAAGTCCTTGTCCTGAGAAGAATGAATAACAAAGTGTAGGCTTCGCCGCTGGGGTTGATGCTGTATTGTTCTTGGAGGACTCGTTTGCTAACTGATCCATGCATCTTCTTTCTGAGCAGAATAGTTTGACAGCAGTTCCAGGAGGAACAGTGGTCATTTCACTGTGCATGAGAAGGCAGCACTTCCATTAACTGAGCCCAGCAGCTAAGAGCCCTGTGTAAAAAGCTACCCATTTTACTTCCAGATCGAACTGCTGCCACGGCACGCAGTTATTTTGTTCACACTTAACTTGTCGGAGGAACAAAGCTTTTCTGACCATTTTCTGGTGTAAATGGAGTATGGCAAACAAGTACACCCATGAGTATTCTTCCTTAGGGGCAAAATTCACCCGGGGCAGATTGGAAATGATAGGCAAGTTTTAAATCATTTCATCTGCTGTGGAGCCAGAACACTTGAGCTGTGCAAGGAGCACTCGCAGGGGGGCACTCTATGACATTCCCCCATAACAAGGTCTTCCCAACCACCACACAGCCCTGAGAGAAAAGTGCACTCCCAATTCCTAGGGGTGGAATACGAAGAGTTCTAAAGAGCTGTAGCAAAGGGCTAGAAAGTGGTACTGTTCAATAGTTGATGGGGTCCTTTATTTCAGACCACCCCAAAAAAGTCAATAGGAAGGCTCTAATTTTGTATTAAATTCTGCTTCTAACCTTTTATATCGGGTGTCATGCGGACTGCATGGGGGGGGGGTGCATTTGTGTTATTTGACATCAGTATGTCAATATCATAGTGATTCATGTGAGACATACCATGTCAGGTACTGTTAAAAAGGTTATGATATGCTGAATAAGATGATAGTATTTCGGTTCATGTGTAATATGTGTAAGGAAAGTTATGGAGATCTGTAATATACCTACATATCAAACTGTGCTGTAAAAGACACACCCCAGACAGAGAGGCTGCAGGACAATAGCCTACTTAATGGCCCATCAAGACCTTATCAGAAGCCAAAGGCCCAGGAAGAAACTAAAGGCATACCTGAAGAGTTACCAGAATTGGCCCATGTGACTATGGACTCCATTTGAGTTCCTGTAAAGTTCCACAAGACACATGGCCAGTAACAGAGGGTATATAAGATCAAACCACAGAAACCATTTTGTCTTTTGTCTTGTTCCTTGTTTCTGTCCAGCTGCGGACACACCTCTGGATCAACACACTTTGCACCTGAACTGAAGGACTTAGACCCATCCAGGTACTGGATGTGTACCAGAGGGGTCATACAAGCCTGCAACTCCACAGTTCTTCTAAAACCTGATGTATATGGACTTTCAAATCATTTGTATGATCTGATTGCTTTACTCCTCTAACATTTCTCTGATTGTTTGCTTTCCTTTTATAATAAACCTTTAGTTCTAGTTACAAAAGGATTGGCTGGCAGCGTGGTGTTTTGGGTAAGATCCAAACTTATAGTGAACTGGTACTGTGGCTGGTCCTTTGGGATCAGAGGGAATCTTTTAGTAAAGAGCACAGAGTTTAAATAACTGGTCTCTTTACTGGACCTAGTGGCAGTTTGGGAGCCAGAGACTGAAATTCAGTAAAGGGGGCTGTGTGTATTTGCACAGTGGCTTCTTGATAACCAGTGTGGGGGAATCAGAAGCACTGTTTGTGGCTGGTTGGGAAGTCTGACTGCAGTGTCATCCACCAGTGCTGGGAATATCTGCTCTCCTTTTACAGCCTGCCCTGACCCTGGCATTATCAGTGGGCTACCATGGGCACGGACGGGTTACATCGGGACTCCATTTATAAAGGCTTAATAAATGACTGACCAGACATGCAAGCATGTTATTGACACATGCTTGCTTAGAAAGAGCTGAATGGTAATTTAATGGTGGCAATTACACTGGGTATGGTCTCTGAGGAAAAACGCAGAGCAGGCCTGCTTAGGCAGTCTGCTTTTGCTGGGGAATTCATAGTGTAGGCAGGGAGCTGTGCACTCTGGAAATACTCGTCATGAGGGAGATGGATGCATGTCTCTCTCCAAGAGCAGTGGCGGCTGGTGACCCAGAAACCTGAGAGATAGTGCCTTTGCTAGAACATAGAGAGGGAATATAGGTGCAGCTGCCCTTAACTAATATCTCAACCCTTGGTATGCCTTTCCCATGGTTAATTACCTCACTTAAAATTTTACACCTTATTTACAGGCTGACTGACACTTCCTTTCTCCCTTCCCTTTGTTTCTCTTGTCTATTTAATTTGGAAGCTGTCTTTTACAAAGGCCCTAGCACAGTGGGGGCCTTGATCTCCTGTGGAGTTTTTGGATGTTACTGTAATACAAGGAATAGAAAGCAAGTGGTTGAAAGTTGTGTAGTTTGCAAGTACAGCAATGAACAGAAAGAGCTAAATTCTGCACTCTGTTACCACAGTGCCATGCACTGGAAGAGAGGGCAGAATGTTTTTATTTCTTCATTTGGTACAAAGCACCTGTAATTAACTCAGATATATTTTAATCTTCCACCTGCATGAACAACTCTGGATTTTTTTCCTGGCTAGGGATTTCATTTCTGCTTAGCTATCGCCTATACAGAATACTGCACTACTACCATCAGTTCAGTGACAGGTTGCTTACTTTCATAAAACTACTGTTTTTTATTTCATTTTCATTGACGACCCTTTGATGGAATGTCCTCTTAGTACTTTAGCTTAACACAGATTAATAGAAAAGCTACACTTTTCTCCTACCCTTGAGTCATCAACAGATTTTGGATGCAAGCACATAGAAACTAAAATATGAGTAAAATTCTGTTAAATACACACTCTGTCACTTCATGAAAAGAAAACCATCTGGGAGGCCAGGATTCTCAGACAGATCTGGAGAGGAGCTGTGTCATGCCAGCCACAAATGTAGGAAGCAAAGGAAAGACAGATAAACAGAAAAGGAAGGTGGCAGTGTGGAGAATGCTACAAAGAAGAAAAGTGTGGTTAGTTTTAGAAGTGAAAAAAGTGAGAGGCGAGACTGATCAGAAGGCAGAGGATGTTAGAAGTGGAATGGGTCTATTTTGTATTATTATTGGCCAGGTGTGAATGAGGGAGAGGCAATCAATTCATTTTAGCTGATTTAAAAGATTCTGTGGGCATTTCCCGTTTTAAAGATCAGTCTGTCTGTGAAAGGCGATGGATATTTCACATCAGGGGAAGACTTTAAGTGCACCCGGCGTGCACTGAACGCAGACGTGTCTGTATGAATCCCATACAAATATCTGACTGTAATTTAGGAAAAAAACCTCTTTATCCCCCAGTACCCCCTCCTCTGCTGCCCCTTTATCTCTCGCCTTGCCCTTTTCGAACTTCCAGCCATGCTATGTGTGACAGCGAGCTGACTCAATATCATGCCACAGCTGGGTAGACAGTCTAATGCTCAAAGGGCAGCAGGCGGAAGGAGTTCAAATATTGGTTTTCGTGATTTTCATTCCCTCAGGCCATAGAGGAGGGGGCAGACAGTCAGGTTAGCAGTCAGTGCGCATTCCTACAGACACCGTAAAAGATATTGAGAGAATATTTCTGTGCTCTAAGCTAAAGCAGATATGGAGATACAGTTAACCTCGCTGAAATAATAAACATGTCCGCAGAATAAGCCTCTAGTGCACTTAACACAATAAAAAAAAAAGTGGAAAAAGTCCAGACGCATTAAACTAACTTCAGAGCAATGAGTCTAGAACATTAAGTTTCACAAAACAGCAGGACTGTTGAAAGACTAGAAACATTGGGGCAGTGAGGCGCTCTTGCAAAACTAAAGGGAAATTTACTAGCCCTGGCATAACATTACCATGACAAAGAGATGATAGCTATTCCAGGTAGTTTGTGCTGCTGGCCATAGCTTGGAGCTCTGTTTGGGCTGGGACTGGAGTTAAGGTAACTGGAAATTATACTACAACATAGACTGATATTGCCTCCAGTATCCTTGGGTCAGAGGTCAGGAATTATCGGGTGAGTTTCTCTGGACTGTGTTGTACAGGAGGTCAGACTAGATGAGCACAATGGTCCTTTCTGACCTTGGAGTCTATCAAGTTTTTTTAAACCAGTTCCTGTAGTTCTGTGCCCATTTGGATCAGTACCTGCTCCACAAAATCAATACCCAAACTCTTATGTGCTGATCTTGGAATATCCTCCTTGCCTTCATCCTTTGCAAGACACAAGGGAAGAGGGAAGAAGGATGTAAATTCTGTTTTGTTTTGTGTTAATCCCAAGGTCCTCTGGTTGGTGGTTGTTCTGAGTTCCTCCCATTGTGAGGAAATGTCTTGTAATTTTGTGGATAAAACTGATCCAATAGCTTCATGAATGTTTGAAGACAGAATAATGTTCTAGAGGACTGGGGAAAAATATGAAGTCTTTTTGCTTGACCAATTTGCTGCAAGTGAAGTGAGAATTCCACATTATTACTGGTGAATAGGGTTGGTCAAAAGTTTTTGGCCAAAGTTTCCCCATTAGAGAATTCAGTTTAATGGAGAACAAAATTTTCTGCTGGAGAATGTCTATTCACTTAATTGTTTGATCTCCCACCCAGAATTTTTTTTAAAATGTCATTTAAAATAGAAATGACATTTTAACACAAAGCAAACTGAAAAGTTGTGTTTTGTTTCCATAGGTCTATTTTTGGAAACCAAAATATTTTATTTATCTGTTTTTGATTTCTGGATAATCAGGGTTTTGTTAACTCCTTTGATTTTCCACTGGGAAAAGTGAAAAGATGGGAAAGTGAAGAACCCACAAAATTTTTAACACTTCAGTCTTTTTTCCAACTTTCTCCATGTCTTTAATTTATGCAAATTCACTGTGGAGAAGATGCATTTTGCAATCCAGTGTGGCATATATTTCCAAGGACTTCCCTCATCTCCGTTTATCGGTATAAGGAAAAATCACTCTGGTACCTCTAGTATCTTTGCCTTCTCCTGTGAAGCTGCACTTCTCAAGCCCATAGCACTTACACCCAAAAGTAATTAATTGGGTGTGATGGGAAACCCGATCACTCCTAAATCCTCCTTCAGGCTGACTGCTTCCTTCCTGAATCAGTTTGAAACGACTCTCAGAGTCTGCCAAGTTGCTCAGTGACTAATGCTGTCATTCTTCCAGAGAGGTTAAAATATCCAGGCCTGTTGGCAGAGGAGAACTACCCTTGTTGACAGGGCACCCTGGGAGCAGAGTGAGAAGGAAGGTAACCAGGGACCTGAGCCAATTGGAAGGAGATACTAGCTTTAGGGCTGCATTCAAAGCTTAGTGAAGTCACTCAGCCATTCCACAGAGGGCTTTGGATGAGCAATGACTACAAAGCAAGCTTGATCAGGGGCTTTGAGGGCATTTCACTATAGAATTGCCTTTCCAGGACATTTTACCAGATAAATTCCAGCCTGTGCTGTGTCAATTCAAGTATGGCTGCTCTGTGCCAGGGCAGTCAACCCAGTTAAAATGACAAGGAAGGTTTAGCTTGTGTCACACAGTGCTGGCTTTTAGTTGGGGTATAATACTGAAGAAGAGGACTGCCATGGACACTGATGCAGGGACCCCGAAAGCTGATGTAAGTGCCAGGTTGTTGGAACACTGTGGACAGCTGGATAAGAAAAACAAACTGAGGCCTGGCCTACACTTACCTTCCGGATTTGGCGGCAGTCAACCGGAGATATGCAAGTGACGTAAAACAGCGTTCCCCTAGATGCAGCACTGCACCACTTACAGGGACCTTTTTCCTATGTCAATTTTTTGATCGACTGAGCGGGTCTACACAGACTGCTCAGTTGATCCAAAGACATCAATCTGATGGCAGCAAATTTGCCACCGTCAGTATAGACCCAGCCTGATTTCCTGCCTCAGAATAAGGAGAGCAGATTGTTTACTGTTGTTTTTGTGGCTGTAAGGAGGTGGTGTAGAGAGAAACCCATGGGAAGCAGCAGCTGGAAAGAAAAAATTGTCAAAGGGAAAGCAGGGGGAAGCAGTGAAAGATTTTGAAAGTGGCTGCTCAGAAACACCGCTCAGCTAGATGCGTGAAGGAGTAAAAGCCAATCACTCAGCTGTTCCAAAAGGGCACCCACTATAGGCTTTAATTTGTGCTCTTTCTCCTTCCTGAATTCTTTCTGGCATTAATGAGTGTTTTTTTCATTCAGCACCTTTTGGACTGTTTCTGGGGCAGAAATGCCCAGGGAAAGGCATTTATTTAGATTAGACTGCCTTGTTACACAAACAAAAATGTTATTGGAGCAAATGAAATCAATCTGCCTCCGTCCTCTTCCTGCTCTTCTAAGAAGGCCCATAGTGGCCCAGCCAACCTAATCTACCAATGAAACAAATGCATAGCCAATTCATTATTCTGTTGTTTCTATTGCGACTAATTCTAATAAAGCATTCATCATCGCTTTGGCACAATGGCACACAGAAAAAATCGGAAGCCTACGTATTAGATAATGCACATTTACTGCTACAGGAGATAACAAATGGGATTAGCGAGTCAATGGCAATTGTTGGCTGGAGCCTTGGAAAAGCATTAAACAGAAGGCAAAGCAAATAACCCTTTCCCAAATGGCCAAACAGATTTTGAAATCATTCCTCTTCTTTTGTTTCTAGCCTGCAGGTAGAGATAATTAGAGATTTCACCAGTTATTTGCAAAACAAAAGACTCTTCGCTAAAGAAGAAATCAGTAGAAAACCATGTTTTTAAACCTGCCCATAGGGCTTGATTCACCATTGTGTTTTACAGCTTGTGAAATGGTATAATTCCAAGTCAAAGTATCTGATTGAAACTGTCTCTTGTTGATGATATCATAGCTTCCAATAGAAACAATGGCTTCTAATCATTGTGATCCACTGAGTCATGCAAACAAAATAATAGATTGCATCGTATTTTAAAACCATTATCCAAAATGTACAAAAGTAGAAGCAGGATTATGGTGGCTCTTGGAGATCTCTCACAAACAGCTGAGGCCTCACAGGAGGAGATATAGTGGTCATCATTAAAAAGCCAGCATTAGATTTATCAGAAATTCTTGGCCTGTTCCAAAAGAAGAATGTAAGAGCTGCCATCCTGGATCAGACCATGGACCATCTTGTCCATATCCTGTTTCCAACTGTTAACCCAAAAGTCTGGACTCAAGAGACCCTATAATGTCTTAGGTGTGCTAATGGGTCAATCGCAGTCTTAATTCTAGAAGCGGGAAACAGGAGGTCATCCACCTAGAAGATTCACAAGGCCTTATCTCTTGAAAAACTCCCTAGACCTGCCTGCCTTGGTTTCTCCTTGGGCAGACACAGATACAGCCTTCCACTCTAAGGATTGACATTCAGACAGGAATTTCCTCCAGAACAAAATATCCCTTTATTAAATGTTAATTCTAATACAATTAGCTTTTAATGAAAAATAAACACAATGTAACAAATGAAATAAGCTGCTTCACAGAATACAAAATGCTATAAATTTTATAACCCAACGCAGCGTGCCATCGTATATGACGTGAAACTCTAAAATTGCAATTCAGTGTTCACAACACAATGCAATATTTCCTTAACACATATTGTAATGTTATGAATACATAACTGCAGCCCGGCATGGCAAACGTACAACGTTGCAACATATGATATAACATAGAAGGGGGAAAGAAATACTGCATACATATGTAGAAAGCCTTAATGCAATGTTGTATTAAAATACCAAACTTATTGCAATATAACATACAGTTTCTTTTTATAAATGTATACAATGACATGCCAATAACATTGTTACAAATTAACATTCTGTGCGTGTTGATCAAGCAACCAGAGAATGGGTGGGGTTAGAGATCATTCAGTCACAAGTACCATCCTTTATTTAAAATCATACACATGCCTTCCTTATCATAAGAAAAATTATATTTACTTCCTTCTTAATCAAATCCCTCTGTCTCATCTAAGGATCCTTCTCTTCTGTCTGTCTGTCTGTCTGTCCATTTCTGTTGCGTCTTTGCTGCTTGCTGCTGTTTTCTATCCTTCTGATCATCACCCACACACATGCCTGTCAGCTCTCTGCCTTATATACAATTTCCTGCCCTTTCCTGATTGGTTGCTTTCTTCTTGTCAATCAACAGCATATTTCCCATCCAGGGATAATTTCCTTTTCAACCAATCAACTGTCCCGTATGCTAATTAGCATTCCTTGTTTCTTTAAACTTGGATCTCCTACCTACTGATCCCTCCCTGCAGGTGTTAGGAGTGACATTTATTCCACCCCAGTTGACCTTTCTGCTATTGGTCAGTTTCTTAACATCTCCATTTTGTTTCTGTCTCTCTTAGCATGACATCATTGTGGCCACCATTTTAAATTTCCAGCTAAAAGTTGCACTAAAGTACCATTATTTACTACTCATCAAAAGCCTTAAACTTACTATATTTTATTCATGCCTAAGCATTATGTTACTGTCACTATCTTTGTTATTTAAATGAGAACAGACAAAATCCAGGATGTTTTCTCCCCCTCACTGCCTGCTTTTTCAGCTGCGTGACTCAGTGCTGTCTCTAGTGCTTATCTCCTCAGCTGGACTAAAGTAGCTTAAAAAGCTCTTGTGTCACCACAGTGAAATCTAATTGTGATAATTTACAAGTGAAGTAAAGTGCCCAATAAGTATCAGGAATCTGGTTGATGTGTAAATCACGGGGCAATGAGAAGGCAAATAAAATTCCTTTTATATGCTTTTTATAGAATTGGTGTAGGTATAAGGATTTTATGATGTTAGTAAGTATAAGATAATGTACCAATGTAATGGGCTAAGAATGTAAGGATTTTTAGTAAGTATGAATGAGGAGTGAATGCAGTCTGAGTCTGCTGAGATAAGACAGTGAGGAAGTAATTTCTGAGGTAATGGTTCTCAGCCTCCAAGGGCAGGAGGGAGAGAAGATGCTTTTGTTTAAAGAACTTTTACAACCCAAATGGCTGAAGATCAAGATAACACTGGAAAACAGGGGAGTTAACACCCAAGGACAGGAACAAGACAAAGTGTGACACAGGAATGAAAGAATAACGGGGAAGCCATCACACTCGCGATATCAAATGTAACTGACGATTACATCAGACAAGGAGACCATCTGACAAGACAAAATCCATAGTTTCCAATGGGGATGGAGAAGTATAAAAATGAGGTGAAGAAACCTGGACTTTGGACTCATTCTGCAAACCCCAAGGAGCATCGTGTCGTGACCGAAAGAGCCTGGCTCCATCCTCGTGTCTGAGTCACCTGGCCAGTGATTCAGCTCGAGCAACACAGAGGCTGGTAATTATAGCCCTCCTGCAGAACAGTGTGCGTGCGTGTGTGTGTGTGTGTGTGCGTGTGTGTCCGTGTGTGTGTGCGCGTGTGCGTGTGTGCGTGTATGCGTGTCTGTGTGCCTGTGTGCGTGCGCGCGCGTGTGCGCGCATGTGCGTGCGTGTGCGTGTGTGTGTGTTTGTGTGTGTGTGTGTGTTGTATGCAATTGCTTTTAAAAATATTTTCTGAATTCATAATAAACATGGCATACTGCCTTGTCCCCTGAATAAGATCCTGCTGTTTATTTCGTAAGTGTAACAAGAGGCTTAGGGTTGCCCTCAGCAAGAGACGGAATACTGGACCATCTTGGCTAATCGCCACTGATGAACCTATCCTCCCTGAACTTACCCTGTTCTCTTTTGAATCCAGTTATACTTTTGACCAGCACAACATCCCATGTCAGTGAGTTCTGAAGCTTAGTTGTTGGTTGTGTGAAAATCTACTTCCTCTTGTTTGTATTAAAAGTCTGAAGTTCATTGCATGCAGCATCTATAAACTAAATCAGACTTGATTTGAAAGTCATGTGGTTTATCAGAGTAGTTGGTGGCATTGGAAGGTCAAAAGCAAAAAAAAATTTTGTCACTCAGACAAAGAGAGAAGATAGAGACCAGTCTGGTAAAACAATTGCTATGAAAACATTGGTAATTTGTTTATAGTGAACTATTTATCATTTTATTCTTCCATGTTGGTGTTCGTTTACAGGTTAAATGTTCACGCAATCAAAGTTGTCTCATCCACTTAATGGTCAATAGATTAAAACTGACCTTCCAATTTAACTTTTGTTTTAAGATCTTTTAGGGTAAGATTAGTGAAAAAATATCATTTAGCATACACATCAGAACTAGACCACTGTCTCTGGGAGATGGTTACCCATGATTATAGCTGAGGTCTTTTTATACTTTAAGTGTTGTCTCTACAATATACACTGTGTTGTAAAATTAAAATTCTGATTCCCAGGAGATGCCTCATAAGGGAGAGTACCATACTGTAATCTAGTGAAGTCAGCATTTGACTGACTTGTCCTGGACTTATAAATACACACACTGTCCCTTTTGTGGGGTGTCTTTGGAAGGGACAGCTTAGTTTAGTCCATCTATTAGCATATGAATTTGACTTACCATATGTTTTGAAGAATGCTTTAATGTTAAGCGATGTGGTTAGATAAGGACACGGGGAGCCAGATTGCTTAAATTCTCTTTCTGTCTTGGCCTCTCTCACTCACTTTGTAACCTTTGGCAAATCAAGTAACCATACTGTGCCTCACTGTATTGTTCTATAAAATGGGTGTAAATATACCTAGCTTGCAAGACATACTTAGGATACTTAGAGTCAAAATTAACAGCTATTAGAAATTCTTCATTTTTACACAGATTTTTTTTTAGTTTCTCAATTTCTGCTGTAAATGTCATATGAAATACATTGTTTACTTTCTTGAACCAATTATTCTTTAACAATATACAGCGGTAGCGCTGCACTTGGAAGGATAATATTTCCAAATATCTATGTGTGACTATTATTAAAAGTATTCTGAGTGAAATGGAGTGGGTATAAACCCCCCACACTGATGGGAAAGGGCTAGAAGGTTCAGTGTGTGGAGATAGTCCTGCCCCTGCCATTCATGCTAGGTAGGAAGAAGGTCTTTAAAGAGGAGGAAAGAGTGAAGGACACTAGGAACCAGAAGTGACTGGAGTGGCTCCTAAGCATCGTGAGGAACTCCCATGCCAGAGACCTGTATCCCCAGACCTACAAGGCATGACATGAACTCCTAGAGTAAGCACTATGGGAAGAGCATGACTGAGCTTCCTGGCCAGAAGGACCCTTATAAATCTTCTATGTAGACACACCTGAAGTAAGGGGATGTCACTAGTCTTTTTTTCTCTTGAGTTGGCCCCAGGAAGAGTTTATTCCCCGTCGCACTGGAACATTTCTTTCCCTTTTGATGCCCTGCCAATAAAGAAATATACAACGGCCTAGAAAGGGCAGAGCACACTGCAAGGACTAAGAGAAGGGGACCTGAGCTGCATCCACCCAGTGTTTATAACTGGGCACATCCAGAGATCCCACTGGCTGGGGTAAACATCCTGGGGGGTCTGTTTACAACTGTATTTTAAGTTTTCAGATCATTCAAATAGATTGCATACATCCATTCTAAACAGAGAACAAACGGTGTCCTCTGCCTCGTTTTACGTCCTGAGACTGTAATCCTGCATTAATGAAAAAGCCTAACTTTAAGGATATGAATAGTCTTGATGCATGAAATCCTAGGTCCATTGAATTCAATGACAAAACTCTTGTTTACTTCAATAGGATACTCACATGCTTGAAGTTACACAACTGTGTAAGTCTTTGCAGGGCCAGGGTCTCAGTAACAATAAATTCCAATTCAGTGTGTTACAAAAAGCATTAGGTTACTAAAATAACTGCTGAAATAAACAGATCGAAAGTTATGTTCAAGTTTGTAACAAGAAAAAATCAGCAATCCAAGAAAAGAAATGTTAACTCTTTGTTCTTTCATTCATTGTTGACTGTTGAATTAGGTGGAATATAACTGGTTCATGTATCACCAGCTACACCATATAATTAACAGTTGGATCATTGTGATTAAATTATCAAAGCATGGGGAGCTCCTTTTCTTCTGAGAAAGGAGAACAGCCATTATTGTGAAGCAAGAGAAAGGCAGAAGAACCGCTGGATTTATTATGGGTTGGCCAGTGAAGCTTTGGGCTGGTAAATTCATTAATTCCAATGAGGTAAAAGAAAACTAAATTTTACTGGGGGATCTCATAGTGGCACAGATTATGTAAACTAATTAAAGCATGGGCATATTTACTCATATTTACTCACATAACATAGAGAAGTCACTATCTTAATTGGGAAATAATTTCATTGAAATATTTCTTGCCCCTCATGTTATATATTTTAAATCAGTTTTCTCCATAAATTTTTTAAAAGCCTTAGGGCAGGTTAGTGCCTTCTGCATGGGTGAGCAGTGTTACTCTATGCAAGACAAACTCCTCTAGCCATATAGAACAGGGCATATACCATTTCTGCACATGATCTTCCCTTCCCATGGGAACTTAAGGAATGATAGACAGACTCCACCATTATCACAGATAATTTCCTGGACCAGCACCCATCCCTTGGTATTCTATTGCACTCTCTCTGTCAGTCTCCCAACAGGTCTTCCCTCTGTATGTCCCTGAAAGATGGAGCAGGGAACGTGCTACTTTCAGGCCACTACAATTTTCTTCTATTAGATTTCCACCCTGAAATGCAACCATGAGTTGATGTAGCTGGAAGTACTGCTAACTCATCTGGAGTCCGTTACGTAGCTGCTACTGGAAAGCACTTGCAAAATCAGTGAGACGTTTGCTCCTACCTGCCTAAATTACTTTTGAAAATGGACTTTGAGTCTAACACAATTAAACCTTGCAACACTGACTGGATCAATGCATGCAGGTCTGGGAAAATCTGGGCCTTGGTCTCTCTCAATTCATATCTGTACAATAGGTGTAAAAGCACTGCCCTACCTCACACATAATTCCATTACTTAGTGTGAGGCGCTCAGTCATGAAGGTGATGAACACATTTTAGCTAGATGCTAATGATGACACTGAAGACATAGAGAACAAACAGTTAAGCGTATAAGAACATACAAATGACAATACTGGCTCAGACCAATGGTCTTCCAACAACGGTTGGTGCCAGACACTTCAGTGGGAATAAACAGAACGGGGCAATTCTGCAGTGATCCATCCCCTGTCATCCAGTCCCAGCTCCTGGCAGACAGACACCCAGAACATAGGGCTGGGGCCCTGGCTATCTTGGCTAACAGCCATTGATGGATCAATCCTCCATGAATGTACCTTGTTCTTTTTTTGACTCCAGTTATACTTCAGCCTTCACACCATCCCCTGGCAAAGAGTTCCACAGATTGATTGTGTGGTGTATGAAGAAGTACTTCCTTATATTTGTTTCAAACCTGATGCTATTGATTTCATGGGGTGACCTGGGTTCTTGTGTTCTGTTAAGGGCTAAATAACATTTCCTTATTCACTTTCCTTTTACAGATTTTATAAACCTCTACCATATCCCCTGTTAGTCATTACTTTCCTAAGATGAACAGTCTCAATCTTTTTAGTCTCTCATATTAAACCTATTACAACACAGGTACCTCTACCAAGGGGACACCTCATGTGGGTGCCTGCTTCCCCCTCACATTCCCCTAGCCCCTTCTTTAGGAGACCCCGTTATTTACCTCTCTCCACTATAAAAACTGTCCATTTCTACCCTTTATATCATATTTTTTAAACAGTTTCTGATCCTTGAGAGGACCTTACCTTTTATCTCATGACTTCTTACTTTAGCTAAGACCCTTTGATGAAGGACTTTGTCAAAGACTTTATGAAAGTCCAAGTTCATTATATCCAATGCATGACCCTTGTCCACGTGTTAGTTGCTCCCTCAAAAAATTCTGATAGTTTGGTGAAGCATGATAAAAGCTCTGTTCACTCTTCCCCCAACATATTGTGTTCATTTATGTGTCTGATAATTCTGTTCTTTACTATAGTTTCAACCAGATTGCCTGGTACAGGACCTGTAATTGCCAGAATCATCTCTGAAACCTTTTTTTTAAAATCATCATATTAGCTATCCTTCAGTCATCACAGAGGGTGATTTAAGTGATAGGCTACATAATACACTTCAGACTTCTTCAATTTCATATTTGAGTGCCTTCAGAGCTCTTGGTTTAATACCCTCTGGCTATGGTGATTTATTACAGTTTAAGTCACCAGTTTGGTCCAAAACCTCTTCTAGTCACACCACAATCTGGGACAGTTCTTCAAATCTGTCACTTAAAAAAAATGACTCAGGTGTGGGAATCTCCTTCTGATTCTCTGCAATGAACCTTGATGAAAAGAATTCATTTTAATTCTCCTCAATGGCCTTGTCTTCCCTGAATGTGCCTTTAGCACCTCGATTGTCCATTGACAGCACTGATTTTTTTAGTCAGGCTTTCTGATATTTAAAAGGGTTTGCAGCTGTTTTTTTTGTATTTTGCTAGTTGCTCTTCACATTTGTTTTGTTCAGCCTAATCATACTTTAAACATGACTTGCCAGAGTTTATGTTCATAGAATCATAGAAGATTAGAGTTGAAAGGGACCTCAGGAGATCATCTAGTCCTGCTCAAAGTAGGACTAACCTTGGTTAAATCATCCAAACCAGGGCTTTGTCAAGCCACAGCTTAAAAACCTCTAAAGATGGAGATTCCACCACCTCCCTAGGTAACCCATTCCAGTGCTTCACCACCCTCCCAGTGAAAAACTTTTTCCTAATATCCAACCTAGACCTCCCCCACTGCAACTTGAGACCATTGTTCCTTGGTTTGTCATCTAATGCCATTGAGAACAGCCTGTTCCTTTCTATTTTCCTCATTAGGATTTGAGTTCCAGTTTTAAAGGATGTCTTTTTGCCTCTTTCTCCCTCTCTTATTTTGTTGTTTAGCCTGGTGACTATTTTCTGGGTATCTTACTGTTTCATTGATTATTATTAATTATTATCATTGGTACATGTTTAGTTTGAGCCTCAGTTATGGTGTTTTTTAAAAGTTGCCATCCAGCTTGCTGGCATTTCACTCTTGAGACTGCTCTTTTTAATTTGCATTGAATTAGCTTATTTATTTTTGTATAGTTTTCCTTTTTTAAGTTAAATACTACTGTGGTGTGTTTCCTTGGTCTTTCCTCCCCTAAAAGAATGTTAAATGTAATGACATAATTGTTATTACTGACCAGTTGCCCTATATTCATTTCCTTGACTAGATCCTCTGCACCACTTAGAACTAAATCAGCCTCAACCCTTATTTTAAAAACTCGTCTATGATCTTTTTAATTTTACTTGCCAGCAATCTGGTTCTGTTTTGATTAGGTGAAGCCCATCCTTTTTGTATAGATTCCTCCCTTCCTAAAAGGTTTCCCAGATCCTAATAAACCTAAATCCCTCCTCGCTATGCCATCATCTCAACCCTGCAGTTCTGCCTATCTAACTAGCCCTGTGCGTGGAATCAGAAGCATTTCAGAGAATTCTACCATGCAGGTCCTGGACTATAATCTCTTACCGAACAGCCTAAATTTGGCCTACCTTTCCCTTTGTCTTTGGTAACTGTATGGACCACAACCACTGTTTCCTTCCCAACACTACACATAAGTCTCAAGAGGTCCACAACCTTCACATGTGGCAGGCAATTCACGATTCGCCAGTTGCATGTAGTAAGGTGGTTATTCACCAACTTAATACATGCAAGTGAGAGATGACCTTGCCTTAATTACTATCGACACAGTTTAAAGACTAGTTGATTCAATAATTAGACACCCATAATAAATATTTATGAAACATCATATTATGTAAAAATTATAGGCTATTTAAATGTAATTTGCATTTATACTTTCAGATCAGGTTATTATATAATGGAAACATGCTAAAATTAAATTCATAATGCTCATTACACCAATTTGAGCAAATTGTACCTCGAAGCAATTTATATTTAAAATGCGGTATGCATGCTTCTTCAGTATCCTGTAGTGTGTAAATAAATTTGCAAAGCCTTTTAGGTGACAACATTGTCTTCTAGTGCTAAATTGATATAGTCTGAAATGGTGAAGAATTGCCACTTAATTAGATCTGGGCTACACTAAATCTTAAAGGGTTTGAATTCTAAGGCAAAACCAAAGGAAGAGATTTTTGCTTTTCTTTCTTCCAGCTTGGCAGCTCTTGTTAGTTGGAAAAGGATTGCACAGTGACTCCTTGGCTCTTTCCCTAACACAACGTGATGAGCCATTAGCGATGGGCTCTTGTTAAAGCATGCAAGCCCAACTGTCCTGCAAAGTAGGAAAGTCCAGATCTGTCTCCAGAGTCAAACTTTGCTGCTCAGGTTCAACTCAAGAAGTGATGGGTTTGGATCAATTACCTTCTCAGCCCTTCCTAGAAATCTCCCCCATTTATTTCCCAACCACCTCCTGGCTCCTCTACTTCTCCCACAGACGCAAGGGACTTAAATGATAGAGTTGCTCAGCTGCTCTATGCACTCTCATTAAAAGCAGTGACTGTCTCAGCGGGATGGAAGATGCAAGTGTCAACACATGACAACTTTACCTTCCACCCTGAAACATACAGTATCCCATCAGAACTACCCAAGCTAGCACTTGATACCAGTGACCTCACCAGCTGCCATGCAATGTCTAATATCCCTGTGTGTCTTCGAGAAGCTATCGAAAGTCCCTTTTGAGTGTCAGCTGTCAGCTGTCAGTATCTGGGATTGAAACCACTAGAGATTCAGGCCAGGGCATGGCACAGAGATGTTGCCCCTTGCCTAGGCTACCTGTGGCTATAGTGGAGGTCTATAGACAAAGGAAGTACGTACATACTCATGCTTGCTGGGTATTGTTGAACATTAGTTACATAGTTTGATTCACCACCAGAAGGCACTCCGATATTATGGTGATGCGTGCAATAGAAGCACTTGTGTATAGATAACAAGTGCCTGGCTCTTCATACAATCAGTCTGGCTCTGGCCACTGTTAGCCACACATTTGTGACCTCCTGGCATAATAACTGCAACTCATTACATCTAGGAACGAACCCACATGCCCTGTAATAGGTCCAGATTGATGCAGGACACTCCTATCCTTTTGCTTACCAACACAGGTCACAGACAACATCTTCCTCCCCTGCTTTTCTCTGCTCTGGCTCCCAGCAGAGACCAGCTCCAGGTTTCTGCCCTGGCATTTAAAGCCCTCTGTAGGATTGGGCCTGGCTCCTGAGGGAATTCCTCAGAATTAAGAGACTGTAACAGAAAAGTGGAAGTCACTTTGATTTTAACTTCAGCAAAAATGTAGGGCTAAATTCTGCTCACAGATACACTAAGTAACTTCACAAAGATCTGTGGATTTCAAATCAGGTAACAGCCCAAAAGCTGAATCCTTGTCTTCTATGTCACTACTTCTCAGGGTCCTTGGGTATGATTTTCAACACCACTCAGCACTGGCCTAACTCTGCTCCCAACGCTGCCCATGGGAGTTTCACCATGACGTTCAGTGTAAGGAGGCAAATTTGAGAGTGGAAGTCCTGCTGAGGCCAGAAATGAAAAATTAATTTGGAAATTTCATCCTAATCTCTGCTCTTGCTACTGAGCTATGGGTAGAGCCCTGCAAATCTGCAGATATCTGCTTTATATCCGTGGATAACCATGGACAATTTTTGCAGATTGTGAGTGGATGTGGACACAAATTTTACATCAAGAGCCCTGCAAATCTGCCAATATCTGCTATATAGATGTCAACCATTTTTGTGGATTGATGATCGCTATGTGCTATTCTGATGGGGGCTCCCTCAGTCTCTCATGTTGAAGCTGTTGTTCTCTGAATAAAGAAGTGACTGGGGTAAGGGACTGGATCCTGGGTCTCCCAGGTGCGTGCTCTAACCACTAGATTACAGAGTCATTCCCATGCTGACTCTGTCTCCGGCCCAATTATTTTTTCATCTTGTATTCACAGTGCAACAGCTTCAACGTTGGGATTGAAAGAGAGCGAGAGAAAACTTGAGAATGACTTTGGAGTCTGGTGGTGAGAGTACAGCTGGGCTGAAAGTTATGAAGGAAATTGATCCATGCTCCTACTCCCAGCTTCTTGTAAAACACTGTGGGCATCTTCCGCCAAGAGAGGGTTTGCAGCTGTGAATCCCAAGCAGAAGGAAGTGCTTCCCCATAGCCGGGATTTAAGTGCCTATTGCCAGGAGAGAGATGGGCTTCAGCCCTCATCTTGGCATTTTCCATTGGCTAGCTTAGGCAAGGAGCCATCTAGCCTGCTAGCTTTTATGAGTCCTGTTCTGAGGTGCCTCCCTCCTACCCTCCATTATATAGGGATTTATACATTCAGGCTTTGTGAATCTCAGTGATGTTTTAGACACCTAAAACTTAGGTGTTTCCACGTTTAGGTTTCTTTGTGAATCTGGGCCAGTGGCCATATCTAATATTTTAGACAACTATTGCAAAATATTATGCGTTCTATGTGAAATATGTAATTGTGTAATATGAGTACATTGCAAGGCATGCAAACAATGAGGCACGGTTAAGGGAATGTGTTTTACCGCTGTATGACAGCTAGCTGAACACTTTCTCCATACCAGTCTTTTTACTGAAAAGTGTGTTTGCATCAGAATCAAAAGTTTCTGAAGGAAAATGTTGATTTTTATGATTATTTTAAAAAAATTACCACAGCAACATTTTAAAGTCAAATATTTCGGTTCCAAATGACATTTTGTTTCAACATTTTAAAGTGTTTCATTTTAACTGAAAATGCTGACATTTTTAGTTTTTATATTTGTGAACGGATATTTTTCAGAAATTTTTTTGACAAATATTTTTATTACGTCAACTTTTCATCTCATTTAAGGATGTGTTGCTAGACTAGTCACACAGGGAACAGTTCCTGGCTCTACGTTCTTTAACATTTTTATCGGTGACCTGGAAGACAACATAAACTCACCATTGAAGTGTCTAGATATTCCAAAGAGTGGGGGAGCGGTAATTACTGCAGAAGACAGGTCACCGATACAGAGTGATCTGGGTAATTTGGGCCCAAGGAAACAATATGTGTTTAATACAACTAAATATATATGTATACCTCCAGGAACAAAAAATGTCAGACATGCCTAGTGAATGGGGTGTCAATCCAGGCAGTGACTCTGAAAAAGATTTGGGGTTCTTGGTGGATAATCACCTGTACATGAGTTCTCAATGTGACCCTGAAGCCAAAAGAGCTAATGTGATTGTGAGAGGGACAAACGGGAATCCTGAGTAGTAGAGAGGTTATTTTACTTCAGTACTTGGCACTAGCTTGACCACTGCTGAAATACTGTGTCCTGTTCTGGTGTGCAGAATTCAAGAAGAATGTTGATAAATTGCAGAGGATTCAGAGAAGAGCCACAAGAATGATTAAAGGAATAGAAAACAATCCTGATGGTGAAAGACTCAAAGAGGTTCATCTGTTTATTTTAACAAAGGGAAGGTGAAGGAGTGACTTGATCATAGTCTATAAAGTTTCTAGATGGCGAACAAATAACTGACAATGGGTTTGTCAATCTAGCAGAGCAATATCTGGAAGTTGAAGCTAGACAAATTAAGACTGAAAATAAGGTGTAACTTTTTGATGGTCAGAGTAATTAACCACTGGAACAATTTAGTAAGGGTTGTGATAGAAGCTCCATCATTGACAATTTTCAACTCAAGTTTGGATGTTTTACTATAAAATCTGCTCTAGAAATTATTTTGGGATTTAGTGGCCTGTGCTCTGCAGGAAGTCTCACTACATGACTTCAGGGTCAGAAGTTATGGAACTATGTATCTCAGATCTTCTCATATGAGCTATACATGACCTGGAGCAGATAAGATTGGCGCCAACAGAAAGAGAAGGAACAGTTCTGAAATGTAAGTTAATGTGCTAAATCTTACAACCTGTAACAGAGTTTAAGAAGAATTTCTGAAGTGGATCAGACCAGGGTCCTTCTCCTCCAGTAATCTGTGTTTGATGCTGGCCAGTCCAGCTGCTTCAGAAGTAGCAGTTAGTAACTAATCTGTACCCATGGAAAGTTTGCTCCTAACCCCAAATACTTTGGTTGCCTCACGTCTCAAAAGTTGAAGGTTGACATCCCTGCCAAACATCTTGTTTTCTTTACTATCAGCAATAATAACTCTGGATATTGTTGTTATCTATATAATTGTCCAACCTATTTTTGAATCCTGCTGTGCAATCAACCTCAATGATATCATCTGGCAATGAGTTCCATCTTGAATTGCAGCCTTTAACAACCTGAAAAGGGGTTCCAGGGAGGATAGAGATAGGGTGTTCTCAGTCATAGTAGATGGCAGAACTAGGAGCAATGGTCTCAAGTTTCAGTGGGGAAGGTCTAGGTTGGGTATTAGGAAAAATTATTTCACTAGGAGGGTGGTGAAGCCCAGGAATGGGTTACCTAGGGAGGTGGTGGACTCTTCATCTTTAAATGTTTTTAAGGTGTGGCTTTACAAAGCCCTGGCTGGAATGATTTTTAGTTGGGGTTGGTCCTGCTTTGAGCAGGGGGTTGGACTAAATGACTTCCTGAGATCCCATCCTACCCTCATCTTTTATGATTCTATGAATTGTGTATTTAGTGAAAAAAAATTTCTTTTGAGTTTGTCAATTTCTTGAGTGTCCCTTGTTCTTGTATTATGAGTCAAAGGTTTTTTGATAGGCAACTACAATTCTGCACCCAGTCAAAGACTAACAGATGAAACTACCTCAGTATCTGATACAGATATTTTTAGCAATGACATAGTTGTATAATGACTTTTTCTTTTCAAGCTCATATTACTCAGAAAGTCTGCTCAAGTGTTTAGCTCATTTTAGGAAGCTCAAAGGGATTCCTTCCAATTTCCCCTTTTTGTTTAAGATTACAGGATACATTCAGCACCATGTGATACCTTTTGTCTAGCATATCGATTTACTTCTCAAGAGATAAAGAGGCTGGCTGGATTTGCAAATGAGAGAAAGGTGGTACTCTTTCTCCATGACTATCTTTTTCTATTGATTTAAAAAAAACTACTGAAAAGCAAATCTACAGCATTTATGTCCCTGCTAAATCAGAGACATATATGTACTTATTAAAGCCATCTATTTACTAATAACACTGTCCTTGTTTTTTGACACTGAAAATCTTAAAATGGTCTGCTTTTGCCTCCTTTAATTGTTTCTTTAGTGAACTATTAGGAATCTATCTGTTAAGAGCCAGAGAATTATTGTCATATCTATTGACCTGTATCTAGCTAATGTGTAACCAAAGTTTTTTTTGTTACTAAGGTGACTGCGAAGAAATAAACAAAATTAAGGACAATGAGCCAATTATTCCAGGACCATATTTCACTTTTAACATAATTTCCAAGGAGACAATCCTTGTATGAATAACAAGTAGATCCCATTCAGTTATCAGGAAGCTCTCACATCTATCTGTCTTTGGTAATTAGCATCTGTGATATATTGTATCCCATAATACCACCCCACATTCACTACTTGTATGTGGTTATGATATTTTGTACAAAGAATATAAGGTATCCTATGAAAAGTCATGATTTTACTGAAACTCCTCATTCTGTCAAAATATGTATATGATAACATGGAGTTAAGAGACTTTGCTATGTGGTTGTTATTGAAATATGTTGTGAGCCTGGGAGATGCCCACAGCTATCTGTCCACTAGCAACTGAGAGGGTGACCCACATCTCATAAAAGTGTTAAATGAACACCAACAGCCACTGATCAGCAGTAGACATGCAAACAAGAGATTTACAATTCAATAAGAGACAGTTGCTCAAGCTCTACACAAAGGGGATTGCCTAACTCCATGACTCAGCAAGGTATCAAGCTGGGGCCAATATTTTTCCAGGCACATGACCTGAGAGTATAAAATAAGGGGCAGTGGTATCATGGGTCCACCTCTCTCCTTTCCCACCCACTCTGAAGGCAATAAGAACATTTGGAAGAAAAGATTTTGAACTGAGGAGATTGGTCCCAGGATGAGCAGGGAATTCAGCCTGTGTATTAAGAACTGTGAATGGCTTACAATGCCAAGTGGGGCAAGAAAAAGTTGTTGATTCCACTCTTGCGTAGTCTGATAAAGTTTAAGATTTAGATTGCGATTTTGCCTTTTATTTCTTATGCAACCAACTGTGACCTCTATGCCTAACACTTCTTATTGCTTAAAATCTATCTATAGGTAAAACACTTATTTTAATGTTTTATCTTTACTTGTGAGTTTGTCTAAAGTTCTTGGAGAATCTGCTCAGATTACAAAGGCTGGCGCAGGTCCACTATCCTTTGATGAAGTGGTGAACTAATTAATGAGCTTGCATTGTTCAAGAGAAGGCCACGAGCAATGTATGTAAGTCAGTACATTCCTGAGGTGCAAGGCTGGGCTGGCACGATTTGCTGATGTACATTTGCTGTGTACAGTTCATGAGAGGCTCTGAGAGGCCACATGTAACTTTGGGTGTGCCTTCACATGCTAATGGCTAAGCGAGAGCGAAGCTGAACGGGCTGCTTGTCACTAGCAGAGCAGTGTGAGAAGTACCCGCAACCAGAAAGTTACAGGGGACATAGAGGTCCCAAAATCCAGGCTGTACACCAGGAGGTTGCCACAGCATCTCAGCACCTTTCAGTCTATTTTTAATGTGTTTACCCTCCTAGCCCCATTGTAGGGCAGGGCACTGATATTGGCCTCATTTTACACATGGGGTCACAGAGCAGCTAGGCCCATATTTTTAAAGGTATTCAGGCAGTGTTCTGCTCAGTATTGCAAGACCCACGGCCTAGATCTTTAAAGGTTCCTAACTCCCATTGATCAGCTCCTGTGCACTGTGAACTTTTCTGATCTTATAAGCTAAGTAGGATCAGGCTGGGAAAGATAAGAGTCTGCTAAGAAAGCCTCAGGGACTGTAGGAAATGGGTTTGGTGATTCAGGAGGTAGCACATTTTCGCAGTAATTATTTAAATAGTGGCACGGCATGATGCATTCAAGAGCACAGTGTGCTGCAAGGACTGTCTTTTAAATCAGTGGTTCTCAACCTTTCCAGACTGCTGTACCCCTTTCAGAAATCTGATTTGTCTACCCTCAAGTTTCATCTCACTTAAAAACAACTTGCTTACAAAATCAGATATAAGAATATAAAAGTGTCACAGTGTTATTGAAAATGGCTGATTTTATCATTTTACCATATAATTATAAAATAAATCAATTGGAATATAAATATTGCACTTAAATTTCATTGTCTATTATAAAGAGTAGTATAAACAAGTCATTGTTTGTATGAAATTTTAGTTTGTACTGACTTCATTTGTGCTTTTTATGTAGCCTGTTTTAAAACTAGGCAAATATCTAGATGAGTTGAAGTACCCCCTGGAAGACCTCTGCAAAACCCTGGTTGAGACCCAGTGTTTTAAATAACCCTCAAAAAGCTATATTCCTTGATAACGTGAGGTCACTGCATGTACCTTATCAAATGTCCTTTTTCAACAGTTTCCTTAAGCAGATGAACAAAGCCACAATTACTGAGACATACACAAACATAGAGACAAACCCTAATATGACCAACATCAATTCTCTCATGCTCATATCCTCTAATGAAATATCAAGATGAGTAAGACTATTATCAAGAGGTCATCCTGTTGGGTGGTGGCTGGTTTGCTTCCTCATCTATTTAGACTGGGCAACACTTTTTATCCTGAATCTCTTCTACGCCCACTACACTCATGCAGATTTCCTTTTTTGCATTGCCACACCCTATGTTTTTCAGGGTGCTCCAGTTCTCATAGGCCACCTCTTAGTTCCCCTTATTCTCATTAATATCAACATAAATAAATTACCATAGAAACATGAGATTATCACATAATTCCCTGAATTGTTACTACTGGGCATTTTCTTGTCTTAGCTGGCACAGTGTGACGTATTTCCTAGTCTATTTCTGCAAAATTTCCAGAGCATCAGCACTTAATACATCTTTTACTGTAGTCTTACACTTTACTGATGCAGGGTTACACCTCGGTCATCTAGTCATGTCAACCAGTTTCCTGCCTTAGGGCTTCCATGGCCAAGATATGTATTTTACAGGCCAAAAGCCTGTAGACCTTTTGTTAAAGCCTTATCTTATTTACATACCTAGTAGAAGCTTATCAGTGATTCATACTTGTTAGTCCTATAACCTACTCATTCTTTACCATTTAGAACTATGATTAAAATCTAATCTGTTACCCATGATTTGATTACATGATTATATATGTAATTAACTACATCCCTATGGGGTATTTAATAGAGTAATCCATATTCAGGTGCATACAAGTTCAGTTCTAAACAGAAATGCCCTCTTTTCATCAGGGGCAACTCCTTTCTTCTTTTTTTGACTACAGAACAAAATTGAAAAAGAAAGGCCATGTGTAAATTGGTTGTTCCTCACACCTTTTCCTCTGCTCAGTTAAGTGTCATGATTTAAATGCAGAATCAGCAAACCTGGGGTCAATGAGTCATGAACAGCTCTGTATTATCTTCTGTGACACTCTGAATCCAGAGCTACATAATGAGTAATTACCCGTACCTTTACTTAATGCATGAGGGGTCAAAAAGAAATGAACTTTCTGACTGGGCACTCTCAGTTCACAATATTATCAACGTTCCCCCAGGTCATATTTTAAACTGGTAGAAAACAAGCTAACGGAGACAGCTTCCATGGGGGATTTTAAATATTAATGATATGTAAAGAAAGAACAGAAAAGACATTGTGTGTCTTTGAACAACAGAACTACTGTACAATGCACAATAGTCAGCAGTGCTGTAGTAGGTCAATGACGTTTGACAGTGCTTAATCTATACTTTTATTACTTTATTTCCATATCAAGTTTGCCAAGGCCAGCATGAGTAGCTGATGGACAAAAGACATAAATAGATGAGTTTGTTGTCAGTGATACAGGCCTCTTTTGGTTAGAAAATTTAAAACACTTTTTCACCTTCATGAATAGTCTAGAAGACAAGAGAGAATAAAAACTGATTTACCATTGGTTGTCAAGTACAAATCCAAGAAGACAGCTTGGTTCTATTAATCTATATGGGACTGTAGGGTAAGAAGACGACAAAGAACATGAAGTTCATTCTGGAAGAGTAATTAATGCAGTAACCCTGGCAAGAGTAATCTCATTCTTTCCTATTCTAATGTCCACACTGCAGACACTCTTTGAAGCAGAAGACAATTTCAATTCTGCAGCAAAGTGGTCACATACATTTACAATTCTTCAGAGTTTATTAAAAACCTCTGGCCAAAATACAGCTGTTGGAATCCTGTTAGACTAATTAATCTAAAGCAGATAAGGTTTCACAGCTACTGAAATAACAAATGGAAGAAAAACACGTGGGAAAATATTTGAGAGCTGACTTTCTTTCTCATTAAGGGCTTGATCCAAAGCCTATTAAGAAAAAGAAAAGCCTTAATTGGCTTTGGATCAAGCCCAGATTTATCAGAACAATAAGAAACTAAGGCCCCATTACTGCAAAGACCTAAGCATATGTGAGTAGCACCATTCATTTCATTGGCATTAGCTGCGATGCATAATGTCAAGAACATGCATTCAGACCGGCAGATCTGGAACCCACCATTTAAAAATAGATTTTGTATCTCTTTTAAAAATACTCACACAGAAATGCTGGCTACTCATTAGTAAACTCTACTTACATTTAAAAGCCATATTTTTAGACCAGGAGACACAAAACAAAATGCACAAGCGTCAGGTCATTGGTTTATGTCAGGTCAGGTCATGTTAAGTAAAGTGATGTATCCTGTTGTATCTAATAGGTTCAGCTTCATGGTAACTGCACCTTTAACAATTCATATCAATGATTGAAATCTACTTAAAGAGCGTAAATGCTAATGTTGTACCTTTCCATGCCCCAGGGATGCAGACCCTTTACAAATGTAAGCATATCTTCTAGGAGCTCCTTACTGTGTTCTCATGCTGCTCAGCTCTTCCATGTCACCCAGTTCAATCTTTCTGCTAACACAGAGGTACAGCTGCTTTTCCCTTTCTTTTGTAGCGACCTACTGGCCATTTCTTCACATCAAATTCATGCTCACATCACTCCAGTCCTAGGCTCCTAGCCCAGCCTATCCTGCTGCAGTGCACCCCTTATACAGGAGGAATGATACACACGCCACATGGTAAGCGACTGTGTAGGCAAAAATCTTGGAGTCATTAGAATTTAAAATGCCCTATGGCCCATGAGCTTAGGTATGGATCCATTTCCCATAAACCCAGGCTGATTTGCATTAATTGCATTACTCTGGTTTATTTCTTTATTAAGCAATTCTGGTATCAGCTGTTACATTATCTTGCCTGGGCTTGATGTCAGGTTGACAGGCCTGTAAATACCCAGGTCATCATAATTACCTTTTGAAAAATTGGCACAGAATTAGCTTTCCTCAAGTCTCCAAGAACTTCCACAGTGCTTCAAAACTTATTGAAAATCAACAATAATAATCAAGCAAGCTCCTTACGCAGCTCATTTAAAACTCTTGTACGCAAGTTATCTGGACCTGCTGACTGAAAACTGTTTAATTTTAGTAGTTTCTGTTTAATATCCTCTAGAGATTCTAGTAGAATGGAAAGGTTGTTATCATCACCATATTATGAGACTATATCATCTGTTTTTCCCCCAAATACAGAATAGAAATATTTATTGAACACTTCTGCCTTTTCTGCATTATTATTGATCATTCTACCATTTCTATCTAGTAATGGACCAAGACCATAGTCATCATTCTTTTTTGTTACTGAAATAGTCAAAATAACTACTTATTGTCCGTAACTCTGCTGGCCATTGATTTTGCTTTGTGTCCCTTAGCTTCTGCCATGGATACATAGGGTCAATGCTCTCGAATAGCTCTGGAAACATTTATGGGAGGAACCTCCTCAGTGTGTTAAACCCCCTTAGGGTCACAGTCTCTCATTGGGGTAAGCGCCTTGGCTTCACTGCCTCCTGGGACCAAACCTCAGAGCCTTCAGTATGCACCCCTGCATCATGCTGTGATTCCCTCAGTGACACCACCTGAAACTGGACACCTGGAGAAGACTCACGCAGCCAAGGAGGGTGGGGGGACAATAACAGAAAATTGAGAAATGGCAGAAGTGTTAAATGATCTTTTTGTTTCAGTTTTTACCAAAATGTTTAGACTCATAGACTCATAGACTCATAGACCAGAAGGGACCAATATGATC
>ML675611.1:2188745-2223256 GCA_007922155.1 Mesoclemmys tuberculata
CTATGAGTCTATGAGTCTATGAGACACACAGGCCCCTTGGCAAAGGCTACCCTGTACTTTGCAACCAACTCTGGTCTCGGAGCAGACAAATTCGCTACATCAACCATATTGTTTACAGGGTGTTAGTCCATAAAGAGTAACATGTAAGGTCTGTATTGAACACTTGCAACTTATCCGTGTTCACAGTCATTGTACAATCACCGTAATCATGATGTGTGCAGAACTGATATTTACGGAACAATGTAACTATATTCAAGTTTCTTCCCTGGAGTCACCAGGAGTAATATTGACCCATGACAGCCTATTCATTCAAAAGGGAGTTTCCTCCCCTTCCTGGTGATGTAATGCCAGGCTCATTGCCCCATCCCAGAACAGTCAATGGAAACATCAAAGACAACTGCAAGCAATCAAAGGCAGCTGGAGGTAAAAAGGGAACATTATCACAGGCAGAGGATTCATTCATTTGAGGAGACCTCTTGTTGAGCAGGAGTGTTTCTCATGAAAGATTGGTTCCCGTGAACCAGCTCTGCATGCTGTGAACTTCATGGAGGGGACCTCCTGTATTAGATAGCAAAGTTAACTATTAATAAATGTAATGCTAGTTTGCAGTTTATGATTTTGTTTTGCATTGTTTTCATAGATTCCAAGGCCAGAAGGGGCCATTGGGATCATCCATTTGGATCTCCTGTACTGTATAGGTCAGAGAACTGCCCCAAAATAATTCCTAGAAGAGAGCTTTTAGAAAAACAGACAATCTTGATTTAAAAATTGTCTGTGATAAAGCATGCACCAAGACCCTTAGTAAATAGTTCCAGTGGTGAATTGCCCACATTGTGAAGAATTTAAGCCTTATTTCCAGACTGAATTTGTCTAGTTCAAACTTCCAACCACTGGCTTGTGTTAGACCTTTATCTGCTAAACTGAAGAGGCCATTATTAAATATTTGTTCCCCATGTAGGTACCTACTGACTGTGATCAAATCACGCCCTCACCTTTTCTTTGTTAGGTTAACTAGATGGAGTGCTTTGGCTATCACTAGAAGAAAGGTTTTCTAATACCTTAATAATTCTTGTGGCTCTTCCCTGAACGCTCTCCAAGTTAGCAATATCCTTCTTGAATTGTTGGCACTGGAACTGGCCACAGTATTTCCAGCAACAGTTGCACTAGTGCCAAATATAGAGGTAAAATTACCTCTCTACCTCTGCTCCATAGTGCCCTGTTTATGCACCCCTGTAGGGTTGCGAAAGAGATTTGTAATGCGTTGGACAGAGATAGGGGCTTGACGGGTCTGGTCAGAACCAGTTTGATCAGCAGCGGTGCTCGGCCTTGTAAACAGGCTGTGCAAGGCCATGTGAAAATGGTTGTGCTGCCAGAGGAGGAGGAAGGCTAGGAAGCAAGGTCATGTGCTGTAAATTTGCCAATGCTAGCTGTACCTTAGCGATGATATGATATGCTGTACATAAAATCTTGGAATGCAAGCTGCGCAATGAGACTCAACCATGAATCCACTTTGATTGTGTGGCAAGACCCCCAGCAGCCCGCTTTGCAACGTGCCCTAGGGTCTCCTGTTGCTGTTTGGAGCATAAGCCGTGATTAAAGAGACGTGCATCTAACTGGCGTGGGCGTGTTTTTATTCCTCGCCTGGTATCCAGAACCTTGCAGGCAGCTGTGAGCAGCAGTGCCTGGCATAACACCTGGCATCACAGACAGCATACCAAGGAAGGAAGCATGCCCCTGTTTGGGACAAAGGCATGGGGGGGGGGTGTCAGCCGCATCCCCGGGTGGCCCAGTACCGGTATGTGGTCACCCGTGGCTGAAAAGGTCAGTCGGTGGGCTGTGCCGACCTCATGGCTGGAGCTTGAGAAGGTGAGGACCATTACACCGGCTGCAATGGCGAAGCCCATGGACGAGCTCTGGCTGGAAAAAAGAGGGCGGGTGGAGCAAAAGGCGGTGGGGGAGCTGGGGTGGCTCCTACTGACCGCGCGTCACACCCTGGAGAACTGACTCCGTGAAATGGAGAAGAGGGTACAGCGCTCCGGGATGATCTGGATGCCGCAGAGGAGGCCCAGCCGGTGGTGCAGGAAGTGGTGGAGATGTTTACTGCACATGCTGACGACTGAGAGGCTAAGTGCACCACGCTGGCGGTGCGGATGGCAAATGTGTGTCGGAAAAAGCACATGCAAAGGCATGCCTCATCAGTGAAGGTTCGGGCGACCATGCATTCGCAAGGCTGGGACCCCGCCAGGTTGGACGGGGACCTGCGAGGCGACTCCTCGGACGAGGAGTGGGCCAAGGATTGTGATGGGGAGGACCCAGTTGAGGAGATTGCAGTTTGGCCAGTGGTGCAGCACAAAATGAAAGGCCCAGTTGGGGAAGTCCCGCAGCAGACACATACCATCTGGGACTTCACCCAGGCTGAGGTGGTCGAATTGGTACAGCGGTACAAACAGAGGGCTGGAAATCCCTCCTCCAGTGGCTGGTGCACATATGGGATGAGGGGGGTGGACACGGTGATGCTGGAAGCCTCCGAGGTTCTTAAACTAGGCACTCTAACTAGCCATCCGGTGGTGCGGCAGATCCTGAGGGGTGCTGGGAGTGTGAATGGGAACTACTCTTGAGTGGATTGGGTGGTGTACGCCATGCGGCATGCTTCGCCTGACCCGATGGATGTAGAGGATACCAGCAAGCCCTGGAAGACAATCTCCAAAGCCATTGCACAATTGCTGGAGAGGAGCATGCTAGCCACAGTGTATGGTGGGGCGTTCGGGGTCCAGATCTAGCACCCTTTATCCCTGGGATGCAGTCCCGTCTTATTAAGCATGCCCTATCCCACATGAAAGGGCCTCTCTTGGCACTCTTGGGAGTGGCGCAAGGGCAGAGCGTGTGGGATGTGGCCGTGTTGTTGGGGAAGATGAACCAGTTGGGCGACCTTGGCCCAACCCGCTCCCGGCCAGTGTACGTACAGAAACCACACCCCCATAGGCCCCGCAGTCAGGAGGAGGGGGCAGCCCCTAAAGATCAAGCTCAACCAAAAGCAGATATTCACAGAATTAGTAAGGAATGGGGTTCCAAGGGAAGATATAGATGGGCAGCCCAATGCAGTGCTGTTAAAGGGTTGGAAAGAGTTGAAATCCAAGCCGGGGGTGGGGGGGAGGTGTGCAGAGAAGAAGACGGAGTGGGAGGCCATACCATCGGCTCCACTCCCCACCCCGAGCCTGCACAGGCACTGTACTCGGCCCCACTCCCTAACGAGCCTGCACAGGCATCGTACCCAGGGTTGACTCAGTGGACAACCCCCGAACCCGCTGGCATGAAGGAGTGGCGGGTCCCCCACGAGTTATGTGGGATGAGCGTACACCACAGGGGACCAACGCCTTTATGTACCGCTGACTATTTACTGGAAAAAGGGGAGAAATCCCCAGAGGGTCATGGCCCTCATGGATACGGCCCAGCCAGTTCCCAGGGACACTGATTGCAATGGATGGATATGAGGATGCCCAGATGGGGGGGTGAAGCCAGTTCATTTGTGGCGTGCCATAGGTTGTGGTGGGGCCGTCTTTCAGCCATTGTCCTGGTGTCCATGATTCCAGAATACAATGTGGGAATAGCCCTTCTGTTGGGGAGGGAGGTAGATACAGTGTAGGGGAGGTTCAGCTTTGGGTGACCTGTGGGCATCAGGGTCGTGAAGGCAGTCCTGAGGGGGCATGCCAAATGGACCCCATTGGTGAGACCTCCCCCCCCCGCACTTTTCCAGTGCATGCCCCCCCTCACCACCCTCCAGTACTGGCTGCCAGGGGGACAGAAAGAAATAGAAGAGACTATTGCAGAGCTGTTGCGAGTAGGGATTTTACACCCTGCCGCCAGCCCCTACAATAGTCCGTGTGACCCGTGCGCAAGTCTGATGAGTTCAGGAGAATGACAGTGGACTATTGGAATCTGAATAAGCATGTGCTACCGCTAAGTGCCGCGGTCCCTGATATTGTCACTATTGTGGAGCAGGTGGCAGGGCAGTGGCACATTGTAATAGACTTGGCAAATGCGGTTTTTTTTCCATTCCTGTTGCCCCGGAGAGCCAAGCTCAATTTGCCTTTACCTGGAAGGACTGCCAGTACAGTTTCAGTGTCCTCCCTATGGGGTATGTCCATAGCCCCACGTTGTGCCGTGGACTGGTGTCCCGGGACTTGGAGATTCCCTCACCCCTGGAGGGAGTGAGGCATTTTCACTACATAGACGACATGCTGTTGACAGGGTATGACCCGGAGGGGGTCCAATGGGCCCTGGATCAAACTGTGCAGCACCTGAAGGAGCGGAGATGGGAGATTAAGCCCGAGAAAGTACATGGCCCGGCTCGAGAGGTAACATTCCTGGGTATGGTCTGGCAGGGGCCCCAGTGCATCAGCCCTGAGAGAGTTCTGAAAACTGTGGCAAACCAGAAGGCTCCCATGTCTAAGCTAGAGGCACAAGCCTTTACTGGCCTGCTGGGCTTTTGGCACCCGTTTATTTAGATCTGCTGTTACAGCCCATTGATCGAGTCACCACAAAAGAAAGCTGTATTCGAGTGGGGACCTGCGCAGCAGACTGCCTTGGAGGCAGCCAAAGAGGTACTCCTCCAGAATGAGGCATTAGGGGCCCTTGTGGAGGGCTGGCCATTTGAATTAGACATGCTGATGGAGGGCGGGGGTAGCATCCTGGTGCCTGTGGCAGCGACAAGCCAGGCGCCGAGTAGCTATAGGATGCTGCTCTAAGAAACTAGGAGGCGCCAGGGATCATTATACCCTCTTAGAACAACAGATAGCCGCAGGATATCAGGCCCTTTTGGAAACCGACTAAGGCTGTGCGTACACAGCTGCCTACTGTGGGGTGGGTTAACGACTGAGGCCTGGGAGCATGGACTGGAGTGGCATAGAGCCAACGCTGTTCAAGTGGAAACTTTATCTTCAGGAAAGGACCTGCCTGGGGGGTGGGGGGAGGAAGCATCATCTGATCTGACACTCAGCATTGTCTAATGGGAGGCATCCAGTTTGAAACTGATATTGAGCCAACTGCAGTTCCTGGCCCTGTGCTTGAGAAAGCCCCCTCCGGTGGGAGAGCCCCCCCCCACACGAACTTCTCTCAGAGGTGGAGCAGGCTAAGGCCTGGTTCATGGATGGGTCTGCCGCTTATGAGAAGGGGGAACGCCGCTGCATGCTGTTGCATACCGACCCAGAGAGGATGCCATCATCTATGCTGAAGGCACTGGAGTGTCCACCCAGTATGCAGAGTTAAAGGCAGTTGAACTGGCCATACTGGATGAGGAGGGCCCCACGCACATGTATACAGACAGCTGGGCCGTCTATAAGGGTCTGACCCACTGGAGCCCACTGTGGTGGGCGCACCAATGGACCATCCAGGGACGGCCCATCTGGAGCAGGGGAGAGCTGCGGGAAGGCCTGTGGCAAGCAGCACAAAAGAAACAGATTTTTATCGGCCATGTCAATGCCCACAAAAAGGGGGGGCAGGTTAGCCCACCTGGCTAATGAAGAAGCTGATCAGCTGGCAGCAGTAAGGATGTTCGAGCCAATGGCAGGGGCACTGGCCCGCAGGGCCCACAAGCAAGGGGGACACAGAGGGATGGAGGCCACTGTTCAGTGGGCCCATCAGCGAGGCATCCCAACAACCCAGGATGTGATTCAGACAGTGCTGGAGAACTGCCCAGTGTGCACGACTGTGCGAACACAAACACCCCACGGGGGTCTCTGAAGCAAGGGACCCGTCTGGGCCAAGAGTGGCAAGTGGACTTCATCAGACCATTCCCTGTGGAAAACTGTAAACAGTATGCCTTGACCACGGTAGACACCTTCTCCGGAGTCCTGCAGGTATACTCAGCGGCAAGGGCCGCCCAGCAAACCACCATAGATGGAGTGACTCAGCTGATCAAGATATATGGGACCCCGAGGAGGTGCAAAGTGACCAGGGTTCCCAATTTATGGGCCAGACAGTACAACGGGGGCGGGGGGGGGATCTGGAAATTCGGTGGGTACAGCATGTACCGTACCACCCCCCCAAGTCACAGGCCTGATCAAGCAATACAACGGCCTATTGAAAGAGCAAATAAAGAAATTGACACCAACCCATTCCTTGAAGGGGTGGACAAAGGTTTTGGACCAAGCTGTGGTCATATTGACTAACTGGCCTGTGTAGGGCACCACATCTTTTCACAGATATGTAAACCCACTTGCAGTGCTCACACTGTGGGTGTGACGTGTCCCCTTTGGCAACCCTGCCCATTTGAGCCACAGAGGGCAGGGTGTGGTTGGACCTGAGGAGCTCTGTGCCTGAGGGTTCGCTAACACCGGGCTTGAGACACCTAATCCCCATGGGGGTGGGTATGGAATTTCCTTATGGGTGCGATGGGCACATAGCACCCCCATTTAAGTTTTGCACTACGGGGCATTGTAGTGCTGGGTGGGGTAATTGACCCCGGCTACCAGGGGGAAGTAAAGGTACTCCTACACTACCTCAGTCCCGCAACAGTTACTATCTGCCAGGGGGACCGAAGAGCCCAGCTGATATGTGAGCAAACCCTGACCCCCCTGAAATACTGGTGGGCAGCTGTCCAGGGCCCCCTACTGGGAGGGGACGCACCGGCTTTGGGAGTACAGGCTGAAAGGTATGGGTCCATGTTCCTGGGAAGGCCCCGAGGGAAGGGGAGATCTTCCCGGAGGGCCCAGGAGAGACCTTTGCAGTTTTGTTACGACATGCTAACCAACCAGTTTATGTTCCTGCCACCAGATTATCCTCATGAGCATGATTCGGGGAGGCTCCTTTATGAGGCAACAATGGTCTGCCTGCCCGCCGGGTCTGTACCCTATCTACGCCTATTGTAGCTGGACGGCCTCCCATGTGCGTACTGCAACAAAAAGTTACCGTGTGTCAACTGGACCATCAGTGAAGGGGGCCCCCGGAGTTGGGGGTGCATTGGCGGCAAATGTTACCTTGAACTGTAACTGGACCACCAGATGGATACAGGGGTATTTTTGGGTGGTGGGGAATGGGACTATATCTTGGGCACTTGCCCCAGCCATGGAGTTAAATATTATGAGGTGCCCTGGGGCAGCCTCCGGGGGGGGGGGGGGGCCGCAACCCACCCGTGCCGAGCTGGAGGCCATCCGAGTATGGATCTTAAGCTGTCCAGCACTGGGCACCACTGGATTATTGTTTCCAACTGAAATATTAGTAGTGTATTCCCCTAATGTGTTAGGACATCCTAGTAACCTGGGCCAACCAAGAACTTTTGCCCATGGATGGTATTATTCACTAAGAAGGGCCACAGCCACTTCATGCCGTACTGCTTCCTGAGGGAGTGTTAATAGGGGCCAGCCCAGTGCCTCACCTGAAGGCACTGTGGTGCAGCAATTATCAGCTTGCCAGCCTATGATACAAGCAGCCCGAGTTCAGGATGGTACCTTAACCTTTGGTATGGCCCAAGTTAATGTTTCCAGTTATGTCCCAGGGTGCTGGCAATATGCCCACTTTATGTGCCCCATACCCCCAGTGCGCACCCAACGAGATCTGGGCGCAATAATAGCCAGAGGGATAGGTGTGGCGGTGCGGGCTCATAGCCAATGGGATATGCTTAGTTATGCTGGAATGGAATTGGAGGATAGTTTGATCACCCTGGCTCACTGGGGGCCCTTAATAGGAGCTGTCAGTACCCAGAGTCCCTCCAGGCCGCATGGGCCTGGAATAATAAAAGTCACTGGCAAACCTTCCAGAACCTGGTAAGCATCTCTGATGCCGTTAATGCCACCATGTGCATGCTGTGGCAGACCATAGCCACCCAGCAATATTTGGCCTTTTATTTACAGTGGCAGCAGAAATGGGCCAATGACTGGCAAGAACAGTTACATATGTCTCCTTTGTGGTGGGTGGAGCTTAACTACGTTTGGTGCCAGCACCACCTATGCCAGGCCCACCTGCGCATGGCAATTCCATGGTGGGAGGATATTTGGTGCCCAATCTTTATACTTCCCATCCACATTGGGGGGGGAAAGGTTTTTGGCTTCCCCAAATAGATTCCCTCATGACTGATTCCCAGGACTTTATGGTAAACGTGGCCCGGTGCACCCTCTGGCAGCGAGGCTGGGTACACCCTGTATCCGGACGAGAACTGACCCCGTGTCTTCACCCTGTGCCTGGAGAATGTATATGACATCAGTATGTCATAAATGGCACTGATGTCTATCAACGCAGTCCGTCCTTGGCCTGCATGGCTACAGCCGGCACGGTGCGGTGGTCATCTGGGCCAATTTATGTAGGGCCAGGGGTAGTCTGCAGAGACAAAGTCATCTCCCTGATGGATCTTGATACCAGGCGGACTATATACTCACTGCTTATGAGACCCAGGTACAGACGTTAAAAGTTACCCTACCACACCAATGGCTTCAGGGAGATCATGTATTTCTGCCCAAGCCCACAACTTACAACTAGAAGGGCGAGGGGTGCAGCACCTGTTTGCCGGAGCTGAGGCTTCGGCCAGGATAGGAACAGTTAGAATGACAATTGATAGCCAAGGGGTGGTTCACTCAGCGTATCATGTCCAATAGTTAACAGTACATCACTCGTATGATATGTTTCTAAATTGGTCCCCTGTGGCCAGCAAGTTTGTGACTTTAATATTACATCCAATTGCACTTGTGTTGTCCAATTGCACTTGTGTTGGTGGTCACTGTAGTGGTTAGTATTTGGAATGTTTAGGTTTGTTGTAGATTGAAGAAAGTATACAGAGGTGATTTGTATTTGCAGCGCATTACTTATGGTCAGACCATACCCGCCTCGCCAAGGGGTGGATTGTAGGGTCATGGAAGAGATTTGTAATGCATTGGACAGAGATAGGGGCTTGATGGGTCTGGTCAGAACCAGTTTGATAAGCAGCATTGCTCGGCCTGGTAAACAGGCTGTGCAAGGCCGTGTGAAAGTGGTTGTGCTGCCAGAGGAGGAAGGCCAGGAAGCAAGGTCATGTGCTGTAAATTTGCCAGTGCTAGCTGTACCTTAGAGATGATGTCATATGTTGTACATAAAATCTTGGAATGCAAGCCATGCAATGGGACTCAGTCATGAATCCACTCGGATTGTGTGGCAAAATCCCCCAGCAGCCCGCTTTGCAATGCACCCTAGGGTCTCCCGTTGCTGGTTGGAGCGTAAGCCGTGATTAAAGAGAAGTGCACCTAACTGGCGTGGGCATATTTTTATTCCTCACCTGGTATCCAGAACCTTGCAGGCAGCTGTGAGCAGCAGTGCCTGGCATAACATCCCCAGGATCGCTTTAGCATCACACTGGGAGCTCACCTTCAGCTGATTATCTACCACGACTCCCAAATCTTTTTCAAAGTCTCTGCTTCTCAGAATATAGTCTCCGCCCCCAACCTGTAAGAATGGCCTGCATTCTTTGTTCCTAGAGGCAGACATTTACATTTAGTGGGATTAAAATGCATATTGTTCATTTTCGCCCAGTTTATCCTGTGATCCACGTTGCTTTGCTTGCTGCTATTAACATTTAGTAGGGAAAGGGCCAGATTGGATGGGTAGCAAGACACCCAGATTCTTTTACGAGGATTCTGAGGCCAATGGGAAAGAACACTGCAGGTTGAATCAATGAATAGCTTTATTGACGATAATACAAACAAACAAGACAATTAACAATACTTCTGACAATCAAACAATTGACAATTAACACTTACACTGATCAGTACTATTGAAGGGGGCTTCTCTATTGATTATCCTTATCCTCGACAGATAGGTGCTGGGACAAGTCCTATAACTTATACACAACTTATGCTGGATCCTTAAAACCTTAACAAACCTAACTATTTCCCTTTATTTCCTATTAACCTTTATTCCTTATAAGCACTCTAGCAATTGCCTAGGGGAGACGTGCTTTGGAGATCTCAGTTAAATCCCCCCCGATACCCTGAGTCCACAGACTCCTGAACTATCCGGATGCTGTACTCACGGCCAGACTCTGCCTCAGCCTCTGATCTGGATCCTTACTGCAAAACCCTCGTCCTCGACAGGTGGTCGCTGGGATCTGGAGCTCACAAGCTTCTTAGGGCTGGTGTCCTCTCCATAGACTCAAGAGTAGACACCCCTTTCTTGAGCCGGGCTGTAGTCCACCGAACCCATCTGCTCTGAGTATTTATTTACTTTTCCGAGCACTCTGTGGTCGAACAATTTCACACAGTTTAGCTGTCTTGCAGAAGTCTGCCTAAGCGCATCTGGTGTTCTGGGGTTGCTCACCTCCAGCAGATGGACTACAGGTGAGAACATTTCTTTGGTTGAGCATATTTCTGCTATTCTGTCTTGCTCAACTGGTTTAGATCAGTCATTGCTCTGTTGAAAGTTCACTATGCAATTTGTTCAATTTTTTATATTTTGCTAGGCCTTGCATTTTATCAGGCCTGCTGTCCAATTTCAATTATATCACACTCTGAGTCCTCTTCTTCATATACTACTCCTCAGTTTCCTCCTGGAAACTTTATCAGTGATGATTCTGTGTTTTCTTCCAGGTCATAGATAAAAACTGTTAAATAGCATGGGCCTAAAATCTCATCCCTGCTGGGCCACACTGAAAATACACTCACTTACTGATGATTCCCTGTTTACAGTTACCTTTGGAGACCTACCCGTTAGCCAGCTTTTAATCCATCACACTCTCATTTCCAGTAGACTCTCCATTCTTTCTTAAATGAACCTTAGTTTGTTTCATTACAAGGGCTATGTGGTTTACCTGAACTGTGGCTCAGGGTGCAACTGGTAAGCTGGAGTGCACTGCCCCTTTGAATGCAAAGGAGCTGGGGTTTCTGTGAGGAGCCAGTCTCAGGAGCTGGATATCACAGGGGAAAGCTTCAAAGAACTCAGGGACTGTGGTGCACCTGGTGTGAACCTGCAGGACAAAGGCAGGGCTGGTGTAACCCAGAGGAGCATGCCTGAATGGCTAATAGTCCTGCATGTTAGGGAGCTAATACCCAGCCAAGCCCTGGCAAGACAACCTCTTGCTGGAGTCACAGGGCAGCAAGGTGACTCTCAGTCCTGTCACCCCTCCCCCCCACAAATCAACACAACCATCCATGCAGCAACACAAAGAGCTCACACAATAATCCCAAACATCATGTGAAGCCTAAAATATCTGTTCAATCAGTGTGCAGCCACGGAAAGAACTTCAAGCGTGGGCAAGAGCAACTTTGGTTTAGAATATCACCACGTTCAGTCATCTGTGGGATTTACAGTCTGTTTCTATCCAATTTTTTTAGCTCACAGTCATTTTTGGCTCTTTTTTTAAAACAAAACACATATGACTTTATTAAGTACACTCATGCAGCTACACAGATTCAGCTATGAGTAGCAAGAATAAAAATCAATTGGCTCCAGCACTTAACTATTATTTATTCATTTCCAATGGGGATTGTAACATCATATAACTTTAAATGAGCTTTTCTTGCCATGTACTAGCAATAGAATTAACTCATGTCAGTTTCAGGAACATGCTTTACAATTGCCCCAAATTATGAGGATCATTTTATTTCACACCAAAATTTGCATTTCTCCCCACCAGCTCTGATGTCAGTTTACTATTATTATTAATTAAAAATATTTATATCATTGATGAATCATGAACCAGGTGATCTGAGAAATGTTGGTATGCTAAGGAAGTGAACCACTTGAAGCTGCCATCACTAGTAGAATCAGTCAGGAATTTTTCAACTAAATGTTTTTTGTTGGAAAAATGCTAATTCATCAACACAAAAACTGGTTTTGAAACCAGTTTAGAATTAATGAACCTCCTGGCTCAAAAAATGACAAAAATGTTTTGAAGGTGCTGAAACATTTTATTTTGACATTTTTTAAATGAAATATTTCAATTTTCTGATCCAAAACAACTTTTTATTTTGAAATTTAAGCTAATTAGACTAAATTTTTTTTTAAAAGGAAAAAAGTTTGAAATTGAAACCAAATGTTTTGAAATGATCAAAACAAAACATTTTGATTAACCAGAACCAAAACTGGTTTTGTGGTTTGCAAATACGTGAGATTTTGAATTTCATCCCAATTTGAGATGGGGAAACAATTTGAACTCCAAAAAATATTTGAGGAACAGGAAAAACTGTATCCCAATCAGCAGTAATCACTAGTCATTTCCTTGTGGCTCTATTTTCTCTCTTTAGCTTTTGTCACATTTTTGGGCTCCAAAACACAGATACCACTGGAGAAAAGAGGCCCCAAACATTGCATGCCTACTTAAAGTTGGACCATCCCCTACCAGGATGCTCCAGTGTTGTAAATCTCATAGGATGACTCCTAAACAACCTTACGCAGTTCCCAGCTGCTGTAATGGCCCACTGGTGCCATTAGCATGTTGCTTAATTGATAGAAGCCTGTGGAAGACCAGACAACACAGAAAGTCAGTGTCTGCACCACTCCTGCTCAGCTGCACAGTGTCTTCCTCAGCTGCGGTTGAACAACTGGGCTTGGGTCTCACATTTCACTTGCAGCAATTTTAGAAGGAGATTTAAGGAAATTAGACCCACCTTGTCCAGTTCCATTTTTTCCCCCTCTCTACACCTTTACCTTTTGGATAATATCCTTATCATTAGACTGGACCTTTCTTAGCAAAAGTGAATGAGTGCAGCTTCAAATAATGGAATAAAGAGAGTGGTGAGGAATACATCAATGGGAGAAATATTACTCAGAAGATGTTAAAGGTAACTGGAAGGTGTCATTCTGCAGGGGGAAATAATCAAGGGTTACTCCAGCTCTTCTTATACTCTGCAAGGGAACAAAGAAATCATAAAAATGATTGCAAAGCTAGCAGATGAAAAACACAGAAATGATTTCAAATTCCAGTTCGTTACATTCAGAGTCACTTTATCAAAGACAAAGCCTGACTACTAAAAAGGAAGAGGAAAATACTCTTCAAGGTTGACTTCTGCCTTTCCAGAAGCTCTTTCGCTTAAACTCCGTGAAACTCAAAGCATGGCATTTTCATAGTTATTAGTTTAGGTTGTCTTTCAATCACTGTTGAGATGTCCAAACAACCTGTGTTTCCATGTAGTGTTGGTAATGCTCGATAATCACCAACGGGTAAGGAACAGAGATGTGTTTTGTTAGAGATCCTTACAATGGTTTGATACATAACTCCTCTCACATACTGATCCACACAAGCTGCAGTTACAGAACGAGATGAACATGACAAATGCCAGACTGGATCAGAAATCTGTCCAATTCTGAAGAATCTGCTGTCAGCCACTATCAGAATCTAAAGAGGAAGGTGAAAAAAACAAACCCACAGTGGACAATTATATAAAATCTGCCTACAGAGAAGTTTCTGGCTAATTCAGGGTTGTTAGAGGTGTTCTTATTCCCCAAAGCACAAAGATTAATAGAGCAGCAGTGTGGATGATGGAAGTTCCACTTTATGAAGGATTTTGAGAGTTTGAAATGTGGCTTCACTGCACATTGGAATGAAAACTAAAATGCTCAAAATTCTATGCAACGGAAAATTCTGGGTGGAAAAAGTGTTTCAGGTTGATTGAAATGTTTTGTTTCTATTTTGACTTTTAATTTTTTTTCTTATATTATAACATAACAGAATTTTATATAGACACACTCAGTATAATTATATGTTACAATGTGGAATAAAAATATTGAATATGAAAATATTTTCAAAATTAAAAATCAAAATGATTAGTTCCAAAAACGTGTTAATGGGGTGTTTTGATTCTGTCCTCACATGTCCTCTGGAACAAAACTCTGTTGAGACAGATGTAATTTCACTATGTTTTGATTTAAATAGAACAGCATATTCTGATAGAATATTGTTTAATTAAAGCTTCTCTGAGCAGCTTTAGTTAATATCCTTTAAAAGAAACCCCTTTTTTCCTTCTTTTTAATGAGACTGTGTATGTTTTGATTATCCGTACAAATGTTTAATCCATTTTGATTCTCACTAGTATTTTGGCCTCAGTGGTATGTTGTGGCAATTAATTCCACTTGTTGATTGTTCACTGCATTAAAAGAATTTCCTTTTATCAGTTATAAATGTTGTTTCTATGATGAAATATGATCAAAATGAAGTGTCATTAGAGGAGATTTTGGAACAAATTGATAAATTAAACAGTAGTAAGTCACCAGTACCAGATTGTATCCACTATAGAGTTCTGAAGGAACTCAAATATGAAATTGCAGATGTACTAACTGTGGTATGTAACCTATCATTTAAATCAGCTTGTCTACCAGATGACTGGAGGATAGGTAATGTGACATCAATTTTTTAAAAAGGCTCCAGAGGCAATCCCAACAATTACAGGCCAATAAGCCTAACATCAGCACCACATAAATTGATTGAAACTATAGTAAAGAACAGAATTATCAGACACATAGATTAATACAATTTTTGGAGAAGAGTCAACATGGTTTTCGTAAAGGGAAATCATGCCTCATCAATCTATTAGAATTATTTGAGGAGGTCAACAAGCATGTTGACAAGGGTGATCCAGTGGATATAGTGTACTTAGATTTTCAGAAAGACTTTGATAAGGTCCCTCACCGAAGGCTCTTAAGCAAAATAAGCAGTCATGGGATAAGAAAGAAGATCCTCTCCTGGATCAGTAATTGGTTAAAAAGATAGGAAACAAAGGATAGGAATAAATGCTCTGTTTTCAGAATGGAGAGAGGTAAACAATGGGACTATTACTGCTGAAATAATTCACATATGATCTGGAAAAAGGGGTAAACAGTGAGGTGGTAAAATTTGCAGCTGATACAAAACTACTCAAGATAGTTAAGTCCAAAGCAGACCGAAAAGAGTTACCAAGGGATCTCACAGAAGTGAGTGATTGGCAACAAAATGGCAGATGAACTTCAAGGTTGATAACTGCAAAGTAATGAACATTGAAAAACATAATCCCAGCTGTACATATATAATGATGCGATTTAATTTGTTATCACTCAAGAGAGAGATCTTGGAGTCATTGTGGATAGTTCTCTGAAAACATCAAATCAGTGTGTAGCAAAAGTAAAAAAGCTAACAGAACCTTAAAGTCATCAGGAAAAGGGTAGATAAAAAACCAGAAAATATCATATTGCCTCTTTACAAATCCATGGTATGTGCACATCCTAATACTGCATGCAGATCTGGTCACCCTGTCTCAAGAAATGTTCTGGAATTGAAAATGGTACAGGAAAGGGCAACAAAAATGATTCAGGGTATGGAAAAGTTTCCATATGAGGAGCAATTAAGAAGACTGGGACTTTTCAGATTGGAAAGGAGATGAGTAAGGAGGGCTTTGATAGAGGTCTATAAAATCATGATTGGTGCGGACAAAATAAATAAAGAAGTGTTATTTACTTCTTTTCATAACAGAGAAACTAGGGGTCATCAAATGAAATGAATAGGCAGCATGTTTAAAGTCAACAAAAGGAAGTATTTCTTCACACAGCACACAGTCAGCCTCTTGACCTCCTAGCCAGAGAACGTTGTGAAGGACAAGACTATAATGGGGTTCAAAAAAACCCTAGGTATTTTCATGGAGGATAAGTCCACCAATGATTATGAGCCAGGATGTTCAGGGATTGCTGTATGCCAGAATCTGGGACTGGTTGACAGGATGTGTCACTTGATGATTAGCTGTTCTGTTCATTCCCACTGAAGCACCTGGCACTGGCCACTGTTGGAAGACAGGATGCTGAGCTAGATGGACCATTGGTCTGACCTAGTATGGCTGTTCTCATGTTCAAAAGTATGTGCATGAATTGCATATTTCAACCTGTGTCCCAAATGTGATTTATTTGCTTGACTTCTAAGACAGTCTTTAAGACTCACAAAGAAAGAGGATCAAGCACTTTGAACACCTTCACCCGTGGACGACAGACAGCCCATTGAGACTGAATTGGTGTAACTGTCCAAATACTGGAGCAGCCACACAAGGGCGTTCTCCAGGATAGGTCCTGATGGATGCTCCTGCTGACTGGAAAAAACCACAGGAGACCTTGGCTGTCTAAGGGCAGGTCTACACTCCCGTTTATGTCGATATAATTTACATTGCTAAGGAGTGTGAAAAAGCCACCTCTAAGCAACCTAAGCACTGTCCATCTCAGCGTTATTATGGTGCGTAGCTTCTGCCTCTGTTGGAGGTGAATTCATTATGCTAGAGTGGGGCAGCTGCGCCAACGTAGCGCTTCTAGTGTAGACGAGCCACAAGAGAATGTGAAATGGGCCTGTTTAGTTCCTGTAGCTGATGAGGAAGGTGACCTCACTTAGTTTGTAGCAATGAGTAAGATTAAATGAGACTAAATAGGTGTGTCAGTCGTTTGCCGTTTTAAATCCTTTTTCTTTAATTCTTTGTTTCTTGCTAATAGAAAGTCTGAATCCAGTCCTTTGAGAACTGTTGGCCATGAATCACTGTGTGGGGGTTCCCCAAGAGAGAAGATGAAGGCACCGGAACCCTACCCAGTCAGATTTGCAGGGACATAAGCAGTTGGTACCTAGGGCAGCATCCCTGTGTCTGAGACAGGTGAGGACCAGAATCCTAAGACTGTTGTGGGAGAGCGAGATCAGAAAGAAGAGAGATGTGCAACTAGCCCAGTGACTGTAACTGTCTTGCTGAGTGTCCGCTTGCTTTGTACTCCGTGAAAGGATAAGCAGGAATCATAGAATCCTAGAAGATGAGGTTTGGAAGGGACCTCAGGAGGTATCTAGTCCAATCCCCTGTTCAAAGCAGGACCAACCCCAACTAAACCATCCCAGCCAGGGCTTTGTCAAACCACACCTTAAGAACCTCTAAGGGTGCAGATTCCACCACCTCCCTAGCCAACGCATTCCAGTGCTTCACCACCATCCTAGTCAAAAGGTTTTTCCTAATATCAAACACAGACCTCCTCCACTGCAACTTGAGACCATTGCTCCTTGTTCTGACACCTGCCACCACTGAGAACAGCCTAGGTCCATCCTCCCTGGAACCCCCTTTCAGGTAATTGAAGGCTGCTGTCATCCCCCCTCATTCTTCTCTTCTGCAGACTAAACAGGCCTAGTTCCATCAGTCTCGCCGCATAAGTCTTGTTCTCCAGTCCCCTAATCATTTTTGTTGCCCACTGCTGGAATCTCTCCAATTTGTCCACATCCTTTTTGTAGTGGGGGGCACAAAACTGGACACAATGCTCCACATGTGGCCTCACCAATGCTGAATAGAGGGGAATAATCACTTCCCTCGATCTGCTGGCAATGCTCCTACTAATGCAGCCCAAAATGCCATTAGCCTTCCGGACAATAAGTGCACACTGTGGACTCATAGCCACTGTAACCTCCAGGTCCTTTTCTGCAAACTGATGTCTAGCCAGTCAGTCCCCACTCTGAAGCAGTGCACTTGTCCTTGTAGAACCTCATCACATTTCTTTTGTTCCAATCCTCCAATTTTTCTAGGTCACACTATATCCTAATCCTACCCTCCAGCATATCTACCACTCCCCCCATCTTAGTGTCATCTGCAAACTTGCTAAGGGTGCAATCCACCCCATCCTGTAAATCATTAATGAAAACGTAGAACAAAACCAGCCCCAGGACCGACCCCTGGGGCACTCCACTTGTTACCAGCTGCCAACCAGACCTCAAGCCATTGATCACTACCTGTTGAGCCTGATGACTTAGCCAGCTTCCTATCCCTCTTATACTTTTTTACCATCCAACCCATACTTCTTTATCTTGTTGACAAGAGCACTGTGTGAGACCATATCAAAAGCTTTGCTAAAGTCAAGGTATATCACGTCCACCGCTTTTCCCCCATCCACAGACCCACTCATCTCATCACAGAAGGCAATCAGGTTGGTCAGACATGACTTGCCCATTTTGAATCCATGCTGACTGCTCCTGATCACCTTCCTCTCTTCCAAGTGCCTTAAAATGGATTCCTTGAGAACCTGCTCCATGATTTTTCCAGGGACTGAGGTGAGTTGAGAATGGGGCACTCTATACCAATTCTTATGTACCTGTTCCAGGCAAGTGCCAAAAAGACCAATTTTTTTATACTTCCTGCATATAGAATACTTCCCATGCCAGTAATAATTTTTCTTGATTGTCCCTCAAGTCTCCATTTCTGCTAAATAGTCCAGGGGTGTCCAACCTCTTTGTGTGAGGGGCCACACTGCAATTTTTTTTTTCACTCAGGGGGCCAGTGAGCTGGAAGGGGCTTGGGGAGTGGGGGTGTTGGAGGGGAGGGGCTGCTCTTCCACCTGGCCATCTGGACATGGGGAGGGGGGCGACTGCTGTACCTAGCTGGCTGGGGGGTGCTGCTGCCCCTGGCTGGCTTGGGGCTGGAGAGTGGTCAGCTCAGAGGTGGGTCACCCATCTGGCATGGGCTGGAGTAGAGAGGCAGGTCCTCTGCCCAGCCGGCTGGCACAGGGCTGGAGGGGAAGGGCTGCTCCTCTGCCCCGGTGAATCGGATAGCAGCCTCTGGAGGGCTGGACTCTGGCCGGTGGGCCTTGGGTTGGATGACCCAGATAGTCTGACCTCCTTCATAACTTAGGCAATAGGACACCCCTGAAATAATTCCTGTTTGAACTAGAGCAGATCTTTTCAATTAACATCTTTGCGACAAGGTGACCAGAAATGAACGCAGTATTCCAAGTGAGGGGAGCGCTCTATAGATTTATTTTTATAAGAGTGTTACAATATGGTTATCTTTTCCCAGCCTGTTCTTTAGATGAAGATGATGATACTGGGGTCTGTAACTTATTCTGGATGCAACTTGGGGCTCTGACTCTTGATGAGCGACCTGGTCTGCATGCCATTGCTTAAAGATTCAAACAACCCAGCTCCATCAGTTATACCTGGACGTGTTGCACACAATCAATAATGACATCCTGTTAATTGAAAGAAATCCTGTACACCGCTGTCCATCATCACAGATCCCAGTCTCCACCACCTGCTGCCACCCACCCATCCTGTCCTTCGCCTCCCCTCCATCACATATCCATCCCACCCTGCCATGCCGGCCACAGACTATTCCATAGGCCTCAAACTGCTGCAGACCGATCCCAGAGGCTACCACCCACCATCATAACCCAAGCCCTGGGATGATTGAGTTGGGGTTGGTCCTGCTCTGAGCTGGGGGTTGGACTAGATGACCTCCTGGGGTCCCTTCCAACCCTAATCTTCTATGATTCTATGATCCGGCCCACCGCTGCTGGATAGCCAGCCTGCCACTCTGCCATCTGCTGCCACCCACCACCACAGACCAAGCCCATACACCACAAACCATACGTCATACCCATAAGGCACCTCCCACAGCCCCACATTTTCCTGAAGGCCACCAGCAGGTGCCACAGTCCCATCCCAGGCACCCCTCCACACTGCAATCCAGTACCCAATCTGCCATCACAGACAAAGCCAGCACCCCAAATGCCGTCATAGGCCAACGAATTAGACATGTAAATTAAGTTAATTTAATCAAAGCCAGACATTAAACAAGACAGCTGAGAGCTCGGCGGCAAGCCCAGAAGGTGCAACACAGCCCCAACAGGGCATGTCCTGCCTTCCTGCCAGCTGGCACATATGTTGCAGTCATTAACACACACGAACTGGAGATACCTCTTCATAGCATAAGAAAAGTGCATCCTGAAGTGCCTTATAATGCCAGCCCTGAGCCATCCTGCCATATGCTGGCAGCACGGCTCTTGTAGCAGATGTATCTGGGCATCACTCCACTGTTCCACATCCCCAGGGAAAGCAAGATTTTGCCCTTAGGCATTTTGAAAGTGAACCACCCATGCAGCCAAGAATGTGAGCATCAAGGTCTGTTATCTTTCTGTATTCCTGTCCTGCAATGATAACAGATAAGAACAAAAAAATGCATTTGAGGTATTTCAGCCATCTCCTTACACCTACCTTCTCTCATTTATGAAGTGACTCACCTTTACATCGTATAATGAAAGAGAAGTTAACCTTTGTTCAGTCACTTAAACCCACAGGCAATACAGAATATAAATTTCCCCTTAAACTTATAGTCATCCAAAGACTGCTGGTGAGGTGATACAGAGGTGAAATATACCATGTTATGCCTATTTAAAAGGGGGATGTGCAGTTATGGATACAGCTGAATATTAATAAATTGAGGGTAACTTGCATTAAGACTAATGAAATAGACTTAATATCAGAATTGATTGAAACAGATAGTAATATTTAACTATGGTTAAAAAGGAATAATCACAAAAAATCACCAATGTATGACAGTAAAATAAGCAATGCTGTTTATTGAACAGAAAAACATACACTTGTGGCAAAAGCTTTACTATTTTACAATAAAAGCTGGGGACTGGTCAAAGTTTGCTTAGTAATAAAGTTCAGTAAACTTTGCAGCTGAAATAGGATGGAATTCCTATATTCACATGATGGCTATCTTATGCCTTATTTCCTTGATGTCATTATCTCTTGTACGCTCGAATATGCTCCTTCTTATGAATAAAAGCACATTTCACAGTGGCTTTTGTTGTTGTTGGTATTAGTTTGTTTTTTGGGAAATCTCAATGAAAGCAAGACTCTCAGGTTACAAAGTTCTCAACATTTGTTAAGAATGCTTCTCCAAGAAATGCTGAAAAGGGATTGCCCTGTTAAAATGAATGGGAAAGTTTCCATTTTTGTTTAATATCAGTTTTGTCATCTGTCGAGCTGCAGAGTTAAGAAGAAAGCAGCACACTTGTTTCCACTGGGAAGGTTGTAGTCACAGCCAGAAAGACCAGACACACTTTCTTTTTAAATGGATGTTTGGAGTTTGGAGAAACGTTAGACTGTGCTGCCATATGCCCTGCAGTAAGAAAGTGTGTCACCACTGAAGAACTTCAAGCAGTGGCGTGCCCAGAGCTGAATTTTGCTCTAAATCCTACAATTGCATGGATTTTACACAACTCTGCATTTCCAGTTCATAACTAGCCATTTACATTTCAGTCCTGAACTGCTCCACTTTCTAGTCAAAAGGAGCGGAGCCATTTCAAAGCGAGTTTCCCTTTGTTTTCATTTCTTAGAATGATTTAAATGCGTGGCACGTGACAGACTGACATTCCCACAAAAGCAGATAAGGTTTCAATAGGCAACATAATAATGCATAAGTATAGATATGTATTCCACCAAGCCATGACGGAGCCAATAGTATGTATTTTAAGAATGTATTTCCAATTCAGCCTTAGAATAACAGAATCAGAGACAACGAGGGTTGGAAAGGACCTCATTAGATCATCTAGTCCAATCCCCTGCTCAAAAGCAGAACCAACCCCAACTAAACCATCTTAGCCAGGGCTTTGAATATGTGTATTAGTGATGGAGGAATAGCCTTGCAATAATATCCGTAGTGTAAGTGGAGCATATACAAACCTATGTAGCAATACTGTCTCTTTTTCTTGTTGGTTTCTCTTTGTACCCGTGAATACGAGGATCTCAACGAACCACCGTACTGCATCATTTCCTCACTAAATATAGCTGCTTTTTACGCTCAAGAAATGTGCATGTGCAGATTGTGTTCTCCTCATTTGAAACTACTCAACACATTTTGAAGGGGTTGGCTCTCTACCTACAGTGATCGCTAGCAGCTTTCTCTGATTATTCGATACTTGACATTCAAAACATAAGCTCCTTATTAGCTGGGACTGGTCATGAAAATCACATTGTATTGTTTCTACTCCCAGTCTGCATGAGTACAGCTCTTCTAATCAGGAGCCGGGCTAAAAGAACCCAGCAGCGCTTTTAACCTCTGGGGCAGAAACAGCAGTTACAGGAATGCAATTGATACACAGGAATAGGAGATTTTAGAAAAGATTGTGCCTTTTCCTTTCTGAGCCAAGGACCGGGCTTGCCTGAGGTGACTGTCACGCGGGCTGCATTAGGAGGGGGGGGCATTTGTGTTGTTTGACATTAATAAGTCAAAATCATAATAATTCATGTAAGACATGCCATGTCAGGTACTGTTAGAAAGGTTATAATATGCTGAATAAGATGGTAATATTTGTGGTCATGTGTAATATGTGTAAGGAAAGTTATGGAGATCTTTGATATCCCTGTATTTCAAACTGTGCTGTGGAAGACACACCCCAGACAGAGAGGCGGCAGGACAATAGCTTGCTTAATAGCCCATTCAAGGCCTTATCAGAAGCCAGAGGCCCGGAAAAAAACTAAAGGCATACTTGAAGAGTTACCAGGATTGGCCCATGTGACTATGGACTTCATTTTGGTTCCAGTAAAGTTCCACAAGCCACATGGCCAGTAACAGAGGGTATATAAGATCAAACCACAGAAACCATTTTGTCTTCGTCTTGGTCTTTGCCTTGTGTCCTTGTTCCTATCCAGCTGCGGACACACCTCTGGATTAACACACTTTGCAACTGAACTGAAGGACTTAGACCCATCCAGGTACTGGATGTACACCAGAGGAACTATACAAGCCTGCAACTCCACAATTGTTCTAAAAACCTGATGTATATGAACTTTTAAATCACTTGTATGTATCTGATTGCTTTAAGCCTCTAACACTTCTCTTATTGTTTGTTTTTCTTTTACTAATAAACCTTTAGTTTTAGTTACTAAAGAATTGGCTGGCAGCGTGGTATTTTGGGTAAGATCCAAACTTATAGTGAACTGGTACTGTGGCTGGTCCCTTGGGATCAGAGGGAATCTTTTAGTAAAGAGCATAGAGTTAAAGCAACTGGTCTCTTTACTGGACCTAGTGTCGGTTTTGGAAGCCAGAAACTGAAATGCAGTAAAGGGGGCTGTGTGTATTTGCACAGTGGCTTCTTGATAACCAGTGTGGGGGAATCAGAAGCACTGTTTGTGGCTGGTTGGAAAGTCTGACTGTGGTGTCACCCACCAGTGTTGGGAAAATTTGCTCTCCTTTTGCAGCCTGCCCTAACCCTGGCATTATCAGTGGGCTACCCTGGGCACGGACGGGTTACAGTGACATGCCTGGACCAAACTAAACAAAGCTTGACTAGGGGGCAGCCTATAATTCAGGGTGGGAAAAGAGAAATCACTGGATTGATGAGATCCACAGCTATTAAAAATAACTCTGTGCTACAAAGACCAAAGCCACCAATTTGAAGGCAGTGGCTCTATTATTTTAAACCAACCCTGCCTGCAGCATGTGAGGGGATTCTACAGTCTGATGGAAGTCTTCAGGCCACGCCAGAGGGAAAGCTCTCTGTACTGTAAGTCCTTTCATAAATTTGCTTTCCCACTGGTGAGGCAGCCAGATTGTGTGTGTGGAGGTAGGCCTGGGCTGATCTAATTAGAAAAGGCTGGCATTGCCTCTGACACAGATTCTGCCTTGAATAAGATTGGGCCATTTGAAATCAGCATCTTTCCCGTATGTCCACTGTATAAAAGGGGCTGTAGACAGGTAGCAGTTGAGCAGCCTCCAAGGAGCCTCACAAGATCAGAAAAGAGTTTGCTTTCGAGTGCTTTCGTAAAAGTAAAGCGTAAATCAAATGTGACTCCGGTACGTGGAGGAAAAACCTTACTCTTGAAGTCTCACTCTCAGCGAATGGCCATCACAACACGCTCCTGAGAAGATTTTTGTCTCTGACAAGAACATGACTGTTCCTGGGAAAATGTACTCCTGAGGCAGGCTATATTAGTGAGGCAAATTATATAGTTTTTTCCTTGGCTTCATTTGGCTGGATATAAAGCTTACATGCTGTATTGTAAATAAAATGCACCTGGCTAATTATCTAACTGTGCATATAGTTCTGTAGAGTAATGAGAAATATAATCACTAGTTTGTATGTAGTCTCTAACAAAGGGCTAGTTGTCTGTCAGTGTTAGGAGGAGTTCAGAAAGGCCTGAAGTTTAGATAAGAACTTGTATACCGTGTACACTCTCACACACGCCTAAAGAGATAACCAGGCCCTAAATCTCAGACAAAGAAAACCAAACTGCGCATACTCTCCCACAAAACTTAGACAAAGAAATACACACTGCGCATCCTCACTCAAGCTTATCTATGTAAAATATAGTGATGCTATTTATGAATATTCATGTAATCTTAAAATGTATATAAGGCGACGCCCCAGTATAATCGGGGCTCAGCCTTTGGAAAAGATTCCGCTGAGTCTGTTGTCGACAATAATAAACTGCTGTTTTCCTCACGTCGGTATCCGTCTCATTAAGTGTGCCATAAATCTTGCTACACTCCTCCATGCCCAGATTCAGGAAAACACTTGCGTACCTGCATATTCCCATGGATTTCAGTGAAACAATGCACATGCTTAGCATTAGCATAGGCTCACATCTTTGTGGGACTGGAACCTTAGCTCTGAGGAGGGCAATTTTAAAGCCCAGGAGACTGTTTAGCAATTCCCATTTAAGGCAACTGCCTAACACATTCCTCTCAGTTTCAGCTCTAGCTACAGATTAACCACATTAATGCTGCTATGCGGGAGGAATGTTACCCAATTCCCAACTTGATGAACTATGGTGTCAACTTCTGGCACACATGCTCTGTCTTCACTGGCCTTTACCAGCACAGGGAAAGCTGCCCCACCTCCCAAGCACTGGACAAAGGTTCTACCACTTTCTAGCTTTCTGCACTAAGGATCTCACATATAATGAGAAGCCAATTTTATTTGCTTTTAATCAGTTAGACCCTACAGGCACTGAATGGCTGGGAGAACACGGCAAGAAACAACAGTGAAGGCTGAATAGTGGGCATAATAAACATATCTAGTGTTACGTTTTCACTCACCTATAGCAATACCATGGTCAGGTTAAGGCTATCAGTGCTGTGAGGGAACAGAGATTTGTATCTCTTCCAGATCTCACACTGAAATCGGCCAGAGCATCATAAAATATCATCAGGAGTTTCTGTCTTTTCAAAGAGCTGTAACTCAGGCTTCTACTTCCAACAAAATGATCAGATTCCTGCAGTCAGAGATTTAGATGTCAGTATCCAGGGTGAAAGGTGGGAATGTTAACAAGGTTCCAAGTGCCAGGAAAGAAGATTCATTAGCTTTATAGCTTCCCTGGTTCTAGCAGCCAAACTTTTCTCCCTTGCTATGTCCGTTTCCACAATTCTCAAAAAAGATTAAAGTTGAATGTATTACCTATAGCATTTCCCAGTTGGCCACTTAAAAATGACACTGAGGAGGATGTTAATTATTTGTTGGGTTATTTTAAAAGTGGTGTTTTAGAAGGAATTGTAACACAAGAGAAACCAATAGACTGGAGTAAAGCGGGGGATCGTTAGTTGAAGAACTCTGACTCTTTTGCTTTTTAATGCACATAAACCATGCTCCCTTAATTTATGTAGTTTGCACTGCAAACTGAGACGTTATTGCATAAAATCAGAGCCTTTAGAATTTTCCCAGACATAAGGTGCCTCAGCTGAGGAGATCTAGGCGGCTATTGCCTGAAGACTCATAGAAGCAGTTGAAACTTGCATCATGTTTCATTTGTGCTATAATATTTGTCACAGAAATGGATAAACATTGCATCAGTTCTGGCTAAGGTTATACTTTAAGGCTCTCTTGAGACTGCTGCACTTCTGTGCCATTTCTGTTCTTGTCAAAAGCTTTATCACATTAATAAGTTATCATCAGAGAAGTGCTTAGATGAAAATACTTAGCTACTCCCTTCCCTCCTAGGGAGGCAAACTCTCCACATTGTTTACCTAAACTAATTTTAATTAGCAATTGCCCATTTGTCATCTGACTTTTATGTATGTATTTATTGTCCTGCCATGTGTCCTTGCTTTAAAAAAACCAAAACCCTAGAAGGAAAATGAGCTGCATTCTCGCCATGTAGAGCTGCATTCTCACCTTGCCATTCAATGGCTGCTGGCTTGGGGCAGTAAATGAGGCACTGGCGTAGAGTGCAACAGTAATGCTGGAAGCCCAGAGAAAAGAATGGGCCCCTGGAGCCAGGGAGTGGTAAAGCAAATCCACAGGGCTAGTGTAAGCTGTCCGGAGACGGCGGGTTGGGGGCGGGGTGGAGAGGGTAAGGACATTGCAATGAAGCAGTGGTAGGGGACCTCAAACCGCACTGATTGCAGAAGCAGCTAAACCTTGCTGGGCCTCTCCAAAGCCAAGCAGGGAGATTGTTAGCGTGTGGCGTAAGCCGCAGACGTGCATGTGCTGGGGCTTTCAGCCATATGTGAGACTGAAAAACAACCTGGAGAAAAGGGGCCCAGGTTTGTAAAGGGAGGTAGGCAGGGCTGCGCTCAGTCTTGCAGGGCCTCACTACCCAGGAGCCTACGCTGCGTTAGCAGAAGGGATTCAGGAACTTAGGAGTCCAAGTCTCGCTGACTGTCAATGGGATCCTGGCTCCGCAGCGCCTAAATCCCTTTTGAAAATGTGATGGTGGCTCCTAAATCAGCTAGGCCTTGCACCAGTGAGCACAGCCATGCCTCAATACCTTTGCAAATATGGCCTGTCTCTAGCGCTCGTAAAACACTGCAGTGCAGCCAACAGCCTACGTGGCTGTAGCGACTCCTAGTCCTCAGTGGGTCACTGCAGTAGCCAGGGGTCACCAGCACTGAGGGGCGCTCTGACCATGCACCCTTTGATCTAGTCATGCCCCTGGGCTCCCCCCATCTCCTTTGGGGTTTGTATATCCACCCCATTTCTGACTGCAGCCTGGCACCCGGCTGCTAAAAGGGGGATGGAGATCTGGCTCAACCATTTCCTACATGACTCCCAGGTTCTCCACACCATGCTAATTTTAAATATGTCCCAAGGCGTGGCCTGCCCCCTCTTCCCTTCACTATTTGAGTCCCTCAGTTCCATAAAATTGCTCTGCTTGGAAAAGTCAGTGTTTCCTTGTTTACATCTAATTTCTTTAAAAGTGTTCATGGAACATATCCTATCTGCAGCAGATGTCACCTGTCCTCCTGGGCAGACGGCAGGTCTCACGCAGAAGAGAGCCAAGCTTGGAAATGTTCCTATGGGGGGGGGGGTCCTACAGGGTTGCACACATCCCTCTGTTCTCTTCCATAGCTATATGGCAGCACCGGGAGAGACAGTGAGCTGTATGTATCGGTACCAAGCAGGGCAGATGAGATACATACAGAAGAGATGCACGTCAGGGCAGTGCTGGATGGATCAGGACAGTAACACTGCACGGTGGCACCTGATGGAGCCTATGGGGCCCTGCAGGACACCATGCAACGTGGGTCCTCTCTGGGCTGTCTGAGAAGAGGCAGTTTGGAGCAAGTTAAGAGGAGTTGTGCCACTCTGCCTGAGGGAGCCACCTCCTTTGTCTCACTCTGGTTTTGCTTTGGGGAGCAAGGGTTCTACGTTCTAAGAAATGAATTAATGCTATGCTGCAAACTTCCAGCAAGAGAATTTTTGTATTTGTTCTAACTCTGTGGTGTTTATTCCATGAATGTAACACATCCAGCTCCACTCCCATCTCTCCTCAATATCCAGGGATGTGCAAAGGGACAAGGAGCTTCCACACACTAGAGCCCAGGTGTGCCCCACCCTATGCCGGACCCCCACTTCTGGCCCCGTCCTGGCTCACCATAGCCATATGGAGCTAAGCTGCTTTACACCGGCTGAGGATCTGGCCCATTAATCCAAAACTCAGCAGCATATTTAAAGATAGGCTTGGCATCACTTCCCTGCCAGGCTTGGCTCCAAACCTCCTGGATTGCTGGGTTCCTCCTGCTGCATTGCTGATGCTTCATGCAAGGGAAGAGATGCAGCACCATGCCTTAGATGCAAGAGACCTCCACTGCTGCAGGAGAAAGCAGGGAAATACCAGGCCTGAACTATTATCTTGGCAGATTAAAACCTTCCACCCCCCACAGTTCATTTCTTGTTCCTGAATCTGCCCAGGGAGAGGTAAAGCTGCAGGGGATGTGGCCATGCAATCGTGTTTCTGAACAGCTTCGTTGTTCCTCCTTAGAGACTGCTTTTAGGGGCAGCTCAGCATGGCCCTGCAAGTAGAAGGTTGCACACAGGTTTTTGTGCACACACAACCCTCCACTTTATTTTACTGGCATGCAGACACAGGCTAGTGCTGCCAGTATGACCAGCTGATGCTGCCCATGACAAGAAGTATTTAGGCATCTAACTACCTGTTTGCCTATGCAAAGGGGTAAGTCTTATGCCCAAAAGCTAAGGTGTTAATTATTAAAATGTGAGAATTGCTTTACAATGTAAACCTAAAGAGGAAAGCAACTTCTTAAAATGAGGTTACTTTTGTTTTAGACCTGCTAGCTCAGCGCTGTTCTCTCTTGTCATTGCACCACGTGTACATAGGAACACATCAGCTGAGGGAGCTGGTCAAGCCAGTAAGTCTATCTAGTCCTCTAACACTGCACCATCCAAAGGCTTCTGAGGAAGGTTCAAGAAACCCCGTAATGGACAATTCTTTATAACCTGCTTCTAGGGGAAGTTTTCCTGACTCCAAGCAGGGTGACAAAATGTGACCACTTACTAATTATATATTAGGTGTGTTGCCGAAACCTGGCTTCTTTGCTTTTTTCTCAGTTATATTTCTGAGCTCTGGGAGAAGTTGATTAGAGAAACCCAACCCTTCGCCAACAAGAGGCAACTCTTCACACAAAGCGAGGATGTCGTCATTCAGACCCTGCCCACAGTCCTTACAGCCCTGCAGGACAGCCATTGGCTGCTGATGGGCGAGGCCAGAATTTTCTCAGAACTGCTTGAGGAAGCAGGATGGCCTGGAGCTGGGCCGGAGAACTCGTCAAGCAAGGGCTGTAATGGCTGGGAAACGTTGTGGATGACAGTTGAGGCTGGGCTACGGTTAGCACAGGAGGCTGGGTGCTGCATACTCAAGCACTTGCTCAGCAAACATCCGCTTGATCTAAGAGCCTGTTCTTTACCTGGCATCCCACTAGCTTTAGAGAAAAGTGAACTTGAGACAGGGTCGAAAAATCAGTTCCTTTGCCTGAATCCTAGAATATTAGAGTCGGAAGGGACCTCAGGAGGTCATCTCATCCAACCTCCTGCTCAAAGCAGGACTATCCTCAGCTAAATAATCCCAGCCAGGGTTCGGTCAAGCCACAGCTTAAAAACCTCGAAACGTTGGGCTGCCACACCTCTGTAGGTAGCCCATTCCAGTGCTGAATCTTTCTCTGTCTTCAGACAAACAGTATTTTACACTGCACATGGCAGTAAAGTTGGAATCCACACACTGCTCCATCCTCAAGGGAAAGCTCAAGGTGCTTGCACACAAGGAGGCCTGTGAGGAAGACAGATTGGAGCCTTTCAAAGCCAAGTCAGAAAGGATCCTCCATCTGGGGAAGGGGAAGCTGCAGCAGTGAGTACTCACAAAGGGGAGACGGGTTGCTAAAGTTTTGCTCATTTGGTGGCGCAGGAGTGCTGAAAGCCCGGATACGTTTTTATCCTAATGCACCCTTAGCCCCGGCTGGTGTCAATGACAAATGCTGCGGTATGATAGTAACTAGAGAGGGCAGCTCGGAATGCTGTGTGGATAAGGACACCAAAGCTCCCTGCTTGTCTGAACCACTGGGATGCCTCTCCTGCCTCCATCTTCCCTGCCACACTGCTGCCTCTGAAGGAAGCCTTGTATCCTGCACATACTCGGAGAGCATCTTGGGGGGAAGCATGTGGCAGCTCTTCCTCATAGCATCACTCCTCTTCCAGGCAGGCGTTGCTCCCCATTTCTGGGGGTGCTTTCCCCTGTGCACAGAGGGTCACCGGTCCGTCGCCATACCCACAGCCCTTTACAGAGCACAGCTCTGGCCATACAGGTCATGGGCTGCCAGGCTGATGCCAAGGCAACTTGAGGTCACTAAAGACACTGCAGTGCTCTTCCCGAGAGCAGTGTGGTAGCCGCGGTGTCCTGGCCAAGTGCCCCCTCTGGAAGTGGTATTCCCATGGGCTATGTACCCTTCTGCATTCTCAGTTATAGGCAGCATTTTCACTCCCTCTCCTCTATTGCTGAGCACGGTGAGAACAGAGCAGTGAGGCTTCCACATTCTCACCTAGTGACGCTTGTGTCTGACTGATGGATGAAGTGACGCAGATACAGTATTAAAGCCCAAGACCATTGGAAGCCAGGATAAAAAGGGCATTGTTACTCATTAAAAATCTCTCTGCTGCGATTTCAACGGCACTACACTTCAAGCAAGGAACCTGAAATGTGGTTTTGAACAATGTGTTCAAAATTAGAGAGCAGATGTTTGGTAGCTATTATCCCAGTCCACAAACTTCAAGAGAATGTCACAGCAAGAGGCTTTGGTTCATGGTGAGGAAAGGAGGGGAACCCATGAAGCTCCTGGATAGCTTGTCAGGTTTAGAAGTACAGGCATCCTGATATCAAAGTCAAAGTGCTCCACACGCCACACACGTTTTCTCTCCTCCACCTTATTACAGCCGCTGGAAATTGATTTCAAGGACAAAACTGAGCAGTGCTGATCTCTGCCCTTACCACTCCAGACTCTGCGCTCATTTACACAGGTGACAATCTGGAGAAACGACACTGAAATCAGCAGCGTTACTCCGATTTACTCCAGCACAGCCTGAGCTGAGGATCCAGCCCTCAGAGAGAAAACATGGGTGTGGCCGTGTTCTGTAATGTTTGCCAGCCATATGGCTCAGGCCGGAAGCAGGAGGCTGCGATGGTGCACAGCCGGCACCCCTGTGCCATGGTACTGCCTCTGGAACCCCTGCTCCCTTTCCAGCTCCAAGGCAGCATGGCTTCTCCTGGGAATCCTGCCCAGCTGGCTCCCTCTTTAGCCCCCGTAACTGGGGAGGGTGTGGCGCTAGTGTGGCTACTTCAAAGGATCAGAGGGATGGGGGAAGCCATGTGAGCACCCCTGCCCTGCCCCTTCCCTCCACTAGGAGCTGGGGCTGCACACTGAGCACTGTACAGGTCCTGGGAGAGTGGGGGGCTGAGGGCACCAGGGTCACACGTGGACCCTGGCAGGGGAAGGCCTGGGAGAACAGAGTGCACAAACCTTCCTACTATTGCACTATGGAGAGCCTCACTTCAGCCCAGCATGGTCCCGCAGCCCTGACATTCAGGAGGAGCCCAGAGAGGGCAAGAACTACCCAAGTAAGTGTGGGCCATAGAGCCTGCTTTTGTGGGGGAGACAGGGGGAAGAGTTGACATGGCTATGGGCACTGTATAAAACCAACAGCCACCTATAAATTACACTTACACTGGGTTACCAAGGGAGGTGGTGGGATCTCCATCCTTAGAGGTTTTAAGGCCTGGCTCAACAGAGCCCTGGGTGGGCTGATTTAGTTGGGGAGGGTCCTTCCAACCTAATCTTCTATGGTTCTGAATCCAGACGGGAAAGGCCCCATTCACCAGAAGACCATTTGGGGGTGCTGGGCTCAGCCTTTACACATTCTTTGTCTTTACTCCCTATAATGGCTGCTAGTCACAGCTTCATGTTCTCTTTCCCCACTCTCATCAGAGAACGGTGACAAATGCAAGAGACATTGAGGTATCCAGTTAGCCCAATATTCTTTTGAGTACATAGTACAAAACCACTCCAAATCCATCTAACTGATTATGCTACCCAACTCTCTATCCAACTGCGGTTCCTTCCAGACCTACAAAGCTGATTAATTTATACTCTGAAGCCTAACAACAAGGGGCTGATACACCAGCCCCTGTCTAATTGTGCTCTTGGATCCTTGTTCACAATCCCTTCTGTTCTCCATGGGTGTGGTGTATACACACACAGAGACCTCAGGATTTGGCCACAATGATGCTAAGCCTCTCTCCCAGCGAAGCACATTGCATCTGACAGGGACCATATATCAGCGTAAAGACTCCATAACATGCTGAACAACATCTCAACAGAGAGGTAGCCAATGAGTTCACCTTTCAAATGCTACGTCCATAAATGACTCCCTCATCGGCAACTAAGAACAAGCTGCACTTTGCAGTGCGAAGGGGAACACAGTGTTCCACTCTCTGCCAAGGTAGGCTGAGGCTCCTTCTAAAGTATGGCTATAATATACGAATGATAAAGCCATACAATGCAGCTTGCACAGCAAACCTGGGAGGAAGAAAGTGGAGCACTGGCAGGCAGGATGTGGTGGTGATGAGCGGGAACGTTATGTCAAGGAGGTAGTGAATAACACCCAAAAGGAAATGTATAGCACTTCAAACAGTCATCTTGTTGGGCCATTTTATTCTCTTGAGGGTGCTGGCTAGGACGAAAGCAGAAGCGGTATTAGTACTAGGCTGTTAAGCGCCTTTGTGCTGTATTTAGGGATAAAATCTATTTATTATGTAGTATCTCCTTTTAGGTTTCTAGTGAGTATAAGTTTTTAACCTGAGGTGATGCAAACAATACTCTCATGACTGAAGAAGAAATTCTGCTGCTAGCATCCCTTTCTGATTGTCTGAAAAAGGCTTGTTATCAAAAGTTTTCTAATAATCCAAACGTTGTCTATAGGCAGGAGGTGTAAGAAATCAGTCAGAGCAAAAGAGTAATGAAAAGCCAGAGTGATCCAATCAGATCCTCTTTGGCCCTCAAGTGCAGTTGAGAAATACAACTGTGTGTGTAATTTTATCATAGACTTTACCCTACGTACATTTTATCCTACACTTCACAATAAGCAGTTTGCATCTGTTTATCATGATGGCGTCACGCACAGCAGCGTGCTGTGACCTAGACTTATAGCAAGCCCAAAGAGCTTTAATAGGAAAGTGTTTGGGAACAGTAGGAGGATAGTAACTTCAGAAGCTAGATGTGAATTCACCATTGTGGGGGATAGCCCTAACCACACAACTACTGGCTATTCTGAGGGGCGCATCTTTCCTTTAGCACCAAAACAAGTGCACAGACCTTGACATTTTTCACGAAATGGAATTCTCATTTCTCGACCAGCCCTGGTGAGCACAGGCCTTGGGCAGCACTTATGCCATGAAAATATATGAGTGAGACACAAGTGCTGCTCTGCGTGACTCGGACCAGAGAGCCCAGAAAAGAACTCCCTCCCCTGGCACAAGTCACGGTCCTCTGTCTGACCAGAAATACAATCCTGAACCTGAGAAACCTTCCCAACAAAAGCTTCATCTAAACCAATACACTTCCCTGAAAAGTTTCTGTTTCAATGAAGTGGCATTTTCTAACCAAAATCAAACATATGAAAAACCAACCAACTCTAGTACTGGCTTCCAGATCAGGGTGCTTTTTACCCAGAGAGATGGAAATGGCCATTTAGTTGATGATAAGTCCCCTTTTTTTCTGTGCCTGCTCAGTGCCTGGCTCAATGGGGTCCTCGTCCTTGACTAGCGTTCTTAGGTGTTATGGTAATACAAAGACTGAGCCAACATGCACTATTTGTCTAGGCCAGTGATGGGAGGGAACACAGGATGGTTTGTACTAGCAGCACTTATGGGAGGGTATTGATATACGGGGCATCACAGAAACTTGGTGAAATGAGGATGCTCGCTGGGACACAGTAATACCAGGGTACAAAATATATCAGAAGGACAGAATAGGTCCTATCGGTGGGGGAGTGGCACTGTGTGGAAGAAAGCATAGAATCAAATTAAATAAAAATCTTAAATGAACCAAACTGTGCCATAGAACCTCTAGGGATAGTAATTGCACGCTTGAAAAATAAGAATATCGCAGCAGGGATATACTACCGACCACCTGACCAGGGTGGTGGCAGTGACTGTGAAATGCTCAGGGAGATTAGAGAGGCTATAATAATAAAAAATTCAGTTATTATAGAGGATTTCAAGTATCCCCCTATTGAGTGGGTACATGTCCCTCGGGACAGGATGAAGATATAACATTTCTTGACACCTTAAATGACTTTCTTGGAGCAGCTGGCCCTGGAACCCACAAGAGGAGAAGCAATTCTTGACTAAATCCTAAGTAGGGCACAGTATCAGGTCCAAGAGGTGAGTATGGCTAAATCGCTCGGTAACAGTGACCATAACAATACAAAATGTAACTTCCCTGTGTGGGGGGGATACACACCAAAGCAGCCCAGTGCAGTAGCATTAATTGCAGGTATGGGAATTACACAAAAACAAGGACTTTAGTTAAAACACATATTAAAAGGTACAGTGCCAAATGGAAATCCCTGCAAGCTGCTTGGAAAAATTTTTAAGTCACCATAATAAAGGCTCAATTAAAAAAAAAAACCTAGTAAGAAGACCTAAAAAGCATGGCTGTGGCTAAATGACAAAGTAAAAGAAGCACTCAGAGGCAAAAGGCATCCTTTAAACTGTGTAAGTTAAATCCTATTGAGGAAAATAGAAAGGAGCATAAATTCTGGCAAGTGAAGTGTAAAAATATAATTAGGCAGGCCAAACAAGAATTTGATGAACAGCTAGCCAAAGACTCAAAAAGTAACAGCAAAATGTTGTTAAGTACATCAGAAGCAGGAAGCTGTTAAACACTCATTGGGCCACTGGATGACCAAGATGCTAAAAGAGCATCAAGGTAGATAAGGCTATTGCGGAGAAACTTAGTCAATTCCTTCTGTCTGGCTGAGGATGTGAAGGAGATTCCCAAACCTAAGCCACTCTTTTC
>ML675611.1:2237495-2262059 GCA_007922155.1 Mesoclemmys tuberculata
CTAATGGTTAGAAACCTTCGTCTAATTTCAAGTCTAAATTTCCTAAAGGCCTTTAAAGAAACAGCGTCTATCTTCCTCCAAGTCACTACTTCTCCCTGGAACCACTTCTCTATCCCTGTCCTTCATTAAGTCATTAAATACCATTACTGGGCCCTTCAGAAGTATTTAAGGGCCATCCCAGGTGGTGAGGTGGCCTTACCTCTAAACTACTGCCCTTCAGGGGAGGCCAGCCCATCACCCCCTCACCCAGAATTGTTGTATATTTGATTTCACCCAGGAATTTCTATTTTTGCTAGTAACAAGTACAAAGTCTAGATTCTGCACTTGGCTTTCCCAGCACAAATCTGAAGTATTTCCACTTACAGCCATGTGATGAGGAGAAGAGGCTAGACAAAATTTGTTTAGTTATTACCTCTTTTTCATTGTCTCTATTGGTGTCCAATAATTCTGTAATTTGCTCTGAAATATAGTTAACCTGGGGAGATCCCAGGGTTCATTCTGGGGGTGTTTTCCCTTCACATGAGGTCCCTTCAAAACAGAAATGTGTAGGGATACAAAGAATAAATTACTTATACATAATACGTTAACTGTTTAATTGATTTTAAAAAAAGACTTATGAGAATTATACATTTTACAGAAAGATCCAATCAGTAGGTTTAGTTAGCTTCCAGGATGTCAAAATGGAAGAAGTTTAATTAACTTAACATTACATCAGCAATTATAGGACTACAATTTTGTAAGTATTGTGGCAAATGTCCGACTTCTCCCTAGTGGGTCTCGCACTTTTGCCTCTCATAGTGGGCCAGGGGGTCAACAGTTACCCCGTCTTCCCAGGGAGAGGGGTAGGGACCCAGGCCCGCCTGCTCCTCCGGGTCCCAGCCCAGGGGCACTCTCAGTAGCAGCTATGTGCTGCTGGCACCTTACTTGCAGCTGCAGGCTTTTCCCCTGGGCCACTCTCCGCCCTGTCTTTCTGGCTTCTTGAGCCCAGTACCTGCTTCATGACTGCACCTCTCTCTCACACACCACCATACTCCGTTCTGTTCGCCTCCACTTCACACACTCCTCTGCTCACCACACACCTACTCCTCCCACTCCACACTGTCTCTCAGGAGTAGAGGGTTTCTATAGGCACCTGGGTGGGGCCTTAATTGGTGTCAGCTGACACTAATTACCTTCTATTGACTCTGGCTAGTCTGTAGGGAATAAAGGCCAGATCATTCTAGCACTTTCATAGCGCCCTTCCAGAACTTTCCTACTGCCCTCTGCCCTTGCTATACCATAGTATATTAAATTCACAGTAACTGGCAACCTGTGTTGTTTCATATGTACTAACTCTTGCCACTTAGGAGGGATGGCCTCTTTTAAAAACAAATAATTTTCATACACTTTCCTTCCCAAAGCCTTCTATGTCATTGTTTTTCATGGAAACAGACAGAAAGACTCTACACTTGTAATTTGTGTGTGTGCGCGCATGTGTGAGAGATGGAGACACTGGTCACGACTTTACATTTAAAGTCAAGCAAAGCAGCCAAAGCAGGAGCTGAGGCCTGAGCTTCAGAACTGCAGTTTAGCATAGGTTTTTCTCTGTGCTTATAAATATACCTCTGCATAATGTCTCATGTTAGCTGGCAGAAAAGGCCAGCTTGGCTACTTTAAGATTTTAGATGACAGTTTTCACTGTCCTGGTTTCCCCACCCTCTGACCTGCACACTGCCACTGCTCTGTGATTCCCCTATAGCAGGGGCATCCCTAGCTCTCCCTTTAAGGAAGTTTTTGGACTACTCTATACAGCATGAGCAGTGCAAACTTCTAGCCTGGAAGACAAGTATCGGGTCTATTGCTTTAAGAATCATGGCACCGCACTGTCAATTCCATAGTGTATTTCTAGCACGCCAGCTAACTAGTCACAGTTGTATTTGCATATGTTCAAACTGTAGCAATTAACAAGTTGTGCTATACCAAGGATTCTAAAATAATCATGCCGTCAAATGTGGAAAATGTTGCATTTTGGTTTACGGTATATTAATAAACTTGTATGAAAAGTAAAACTCTTCAGGCCTGTTATTGGACATAAAACTACGTATAGGATTCTTCCTCCCACTCTTCCCCGGACACATGTTCTGTCTGACCTTGTCTCATTAAATTTCCAGTACTTCAACTTTTGAAGATTCAGAAATCAGAGAATCATTCAACTGTGGTGCTAGAAGGAACCTCAAGAAATCATCAAGTCCAGCCCTTGTGCTGAAGCTGAAGTAAACCTGGAACATACCTGACAGGTGTTTGTCCAACCTGTTCTTAAAATTCTTTAATGATGGGGATTGCACTCCATCCCTTGGAAAGTATCCCGGTGCTCAACTATCCTTAGAGTTAGAAAGTTTCCCTCCTAATATCTAATCACAGTCTCCCTCACTGCAGACTAAACCCATCACTTTTTGTGTTACCTTCAGTGACCATGGACAGCAATTGCTCACAGACCACTTTATAAAAGCCCTTAATGTATTTGAAGTCTGTCATCCGGTCTCCTTTCAGTTCTCTTTTCTCAAGATTAAACATGCCCAGTTTTTTTAACCTTTCCTTATAGGACAGGTTTTTCTAAACATTTTATCATTTTTGTTGCTCTCTTCTGGACCCTCTCCAGTTTATCCACATCTTTTATAAAGTGGGGTGCCCAGAACTGGATGCAGTACTCCAGCTGAGGCTTCACCTGGATTGAGTAAAGTGGGACAATTACCTCCTGTGTCCTTCATACAACACTCCTGTTAATATGTCCAAGAATGATATTAATCTTCGTTGCAACTGCATCATATTGTTGACTGATATTCAAGTTGGAATCTTCTATAACCCCCAGGTCCGGTTCAGAAATACTAGCACCTAGCCAGTTATTCTCCATTTTGAAGAGATGTGTTTGTTGTTTCCTTCCTAAGTGAAGTGCTTTGCACTTGTCTTAACTGATTTACACCCTGTTGAGTTCAGCCTCATTCTCCAATTTGTCAATGTCCATTTGAATGCTAATTCAATCCTTCAAAGTGCTTGCAACCCCTCCCAGCTTGGAGTCAATCAGCAAAATTGATAAACATACTCCATTTCATTGTCCAATTCATTAATTAAAATGTTGAACCCCAAGACTGAACCCTGTAGGACCTCTCTAGATACATCTTCACAATTTGATAGTGAACCATTGGGAACTACTCTCCGAATACACCTTTCAACCAGTTGTGCATGCACCTTATAGTAATCTCATTTAGACCACATTTCCCTTGGTTGCTTAAGAGAATGTCATGTGGGACTGTGTCAAAAGCCTTACTAAAAATGAAGCTATATCATAACTACTGCTTCCCCCATCCACTAGGCTAGTAACCCAGTCAAAGAATGATTCAAATGAATTAAAAGCTTTTCTTTTTTACAGTAGATCCTTTTAATACCTGATCACTATTGAGATTTTCATGAATTTTTGCAATTTCAATTAAAATGTTTCATAAAGAACTTTTAAAATATTTTTCCAAAAAATGTGACTGGTTTTCAGCCATCTCTATTAGTTGCCCTGGGCTAGATCTTCCAAACGAATCTGTACAGCTCTGGCACCTAGCCTCTGTTTAATGGAAATTTCTGATAGTGTACAATTAAAACAGTATCTGTCTAAGGTCGATATGGCTATTTGAGTGAATCAGAAAAGCAGCATTTACCCAATAGGTTCTCTTTTGCACAGTACTGCATTACTTAATGGACTTAAATGCTCAGATAGCAAGGAAAGTCTTCCTTATAAATAGATATGATTAAATTAGCTGAAATGTTTTAATCTTTGGCAGAAAAAAAGCTATTTCTTACAGTCAAGAATTGTTTTATGACAATAAACATTATTGCTTCTGAAAAACTATGAGGAAGATTTGATTTGCCTCCTCAAAATTTCTGGGTAAATGAATGAAACACCTAATGTATCTGTGCCTGATTTGAATTGAAACAGAGATACTTGAAATGTTGCAGCCTTTGCTTTCATGTGCTAAAAACGTACATTATCTTTTCATGATAATAAATGCCTCACTGAGACAGCAAGTTGGTGCAAGACAGAAACTAGAAGTTATGGAAGAAAATCTTGTAGTTCTTAGTCAGGAAAAGCTTCCATTATTTTCAGAGGGAGGTTTGCCTGACTAATTGCTCATGGTCCAATCCAACTTTTCTTTAAATCAAAGGAAAAGCTCCTGGATATTTCAACTGGCAATGGGTCAGGCCCTTAGTAAAGATAACCAGATTTGTCCCTAAAGTTTTAAGACTTGAGTAACTCTGATTTTAGAAAATGGCATCTCTCTCCCAATCACTGTGGATGTGTGCACACCAAGGACAGGAAACATCCTATATTGTCACAAGTTTATATTAGGATGAGTGATAATTAGAGCTTGGCAAAAATTTTTACAAAAGTAACTTATTTGACCAAAAATACATGTTTCAGTTGACCTAAAACTCGCTGTGAGTGTGATGCAATTGTTTTGGCCGTTCGCAAAACAGCCAGAGTAGGATGAAGTGTTCATGGTGCTTTCCCCCTGCCCCCCTTCACCTACCCCCACCCCAACTTACTCCCATGGCACCCAGGTTCAAATCCCTGCTCTGGAAAAGATGTGAATGGACTTTGATTGACCTGAACTTGTATTTAACCTTTCAGCAATCTGCAGAAGAACTGTGAACTGAATTTACATTTCAAAATTGCAACCAAGGTAATGCTAACGAATAATCACAAATGGGAAAGAACAGAAGCAGAGCAATGAGATGCTCTGGCTGGCCTTCACTCTCAAAAACCATTTGCAGTAAACGTGCACACATTATCCAGGGGTAATAAAGTCAGACTGACAACTCCTTGATTCCAGCAGACGTGGCACTCAGGAACAGAAGGGAAGCCTCATGATTCAGCACTGGTCTGGGATTCAGGAGATCTGGGTTCATAGCCCAGCTCTGCCAGACTCCATGGGTGACCTCAGGCAAAAAACCAAACCAAAACAACCCACTTATTCTCTGGTCCTTGGTACTCCGTCTACAAAACCGGGATAAGAACCCTTCCTTTCTCCCATTCTTTGTCTGTCCATTTACATCGTAAACTCTTCAGGGTAGGGACTTTTGGTTTATACAGCACTTGGTATAGCGGGACATGGCCTCGCCTAGTACTTCTAAATGCTTTTAATGTAAATATAATCGAGATTGCTGAAGCTACCAAAGGCGCACGGATAAAGCTTTTATATGGCATTCTGCTACCTGGGCGGTGTGTGTGTGTGTGAGCGCCGTCTTCCTGCTTCCTCTCCCTGCTCATTCCCTGGCTCCTGCTCCCTGCATTTGGTGTTCCTGTTGGGTGTGTGCGTGCGTGTGCATGCATACATACAGCGTTTGCTTTGTGCAGTTACTCCAGGCCCACTGCTACACCCTGCTACTCAGCCTATTGTTATGTTTTGTTCAGACTATTGCTGACTTACATCTTGTGACTGACCACCTCTCTGTGTGGCTTGCTTTGATTTCCTCGTGTTTTGGGATTGCTGGCTGGGGCGCATCAGAGCGTAACATTATGGTGACAACTGCTTCTAGTCTGCAACATATGCTGCCTGCACATCCTTCCACTGTTAGACTCATAGACTCATAGGTCAGAAGGGACCAATATGATCATCTAGTCTGACCTCCCGCACAAGGCAGGCCACAAAACCCTACCCATACACATTTATAACAACCCCGAACCCATGACTGAGTTATTGAAATCCTCAAAAATGAGATTTGAAGACCTCAAGCTGCAGGGAATCCACCAGCAAGCGACCCATGTGGAGTTTTCAGAAACAGGTACAGAGCCCTCAGCTCTCCGCTGCTGCTAGGGTACCCTGGCTGTAGAACTGCTTAGGCTGGGATGGCATCGATATATATTTGATGGACCCCCAGACTCAAGTCCTTCTTCGATGCAGCTGTGCCAGCACCTCAACGAGGATTTTGGCACAGGAGACTTTGTTCTGCTAAAGAGGAAAAGAATCGTGAAGTTCACCTGCAGCTCAGAAAACCAATATGTGAGTTCACACATCATCTACAGCAGCTGGCCCAGTACTCTGTATGTGGGGACGTTATGATGATCAGGCTCAGGGATAGTTGGGATTGATGGAGCCAGTGACCTCCTGGGCAAACAATAACTGTCTGAAGATGGTACCACTCTAACTTGTAATGCCACATTTGCTAAAAGGGAGTCTTTTGAGGGGGCTCAGGCTGAAAGGAGTTTCACCTCTTGATGTTAGTTTACTGCATAGGCTAGCTGAATCTTTCAGCCAGGCTCCCCCTGTGAGCTGTTGTCAGTCCTTGATGTTGCTTAGAAGATGATGCCAAGCGAGAGCCCTGAGACAAAGATGCCTCATTCTCTTAACAAGATTCTTCAGCCCCCTGGGGGGGTCAGGTGATCAGCCATGTCCGGCAATGGGCATTATTTCTTCCACTTGAGCCAAACTACTCAAAGGTGCTGAGGCTGGTCCATTGTTCCTGTATGCATGCCTCTGCGGGGCATGGAATCACAGCTTTGTGTTTGTCTTTATCTGTTCAAGCCACATGAGGCACACATTTGTGGATATGATGGAGTTTCATAACTGTACGTATGCATGACATTGCAGGAAACATGTTACCATAACAATAATGTTCAGTATGTCATGAGTGTGACCCGTCCGTGCCCAGGGTAGCCCACTGATAATGCCAGGGTCAGGGCAGGCTGCAAAAGGAGAGCAAATTCTCCCAACACTGGTGGGTGACACTGAAGTCAGACTTCCCAACCAGCCACAAACAGTGCTTCTGATTCCCCCACACTGGTTATCAAGAAGTCACTGTGCAAATACACACAGCCCCCTTTACTGCATTTCAGTCTCTGGCTCCCAAACTGACACTAGGTCCAGTAAAGAGACCAGTTATTTAAACTCTATGCTCTTTACTAAAAGATTCCCTCTGATCCCAAAGGACCAGCCACAGGACCAGTTCACTATAAGACTGTCTCTGTTGGGTTACTGGTCTATTTATTGGCAAATTCCTGTAACTGAAAGTTCATGGTTGTTACTGACTTTCAGCATGCCATTTGGGAGATACTGCTATCACTGACTCCCTTTTGGTGTAGTTCCTGCTCCTGAGGTATTTCAGAGAGTGGTCACCCAGTTCCTTGATAACATCCAGGGTGAATGCTGTTACAAGGGCTCTCAAGAACATTTGTCTGAATTCTGGAACCCTGTCCAGTTCTGCCATGTTCATGCTCCATTGCATTAGCCATTTGCCAACTTTGGTGTAAACAGTGCATTATGACTATTACTTGTATTGTAGTAGTGCCCAGGAATGCCAGTCATTCAGTAGAGGCTGTTCAATGCAGCACTATTGTGCTAGGTGCTGTACAAACACAGCACAAAAAGATGGGCCTTGCCCCAAGGCTTACAATGTATTTTGTTGAGGAACCCAAACTCAGGGGTCCTTAAAAACAGGCAAGTCCATATAGTCTACAAGTGAAGAGACAACAGGTTAACAACAAAACAGAGGGAAACAATGAGACAACATGAAAACCATAGTCACAGCCTAATCCCTGTTAAGTATTGATTGTGGGAGAGTTTGGGGAACAGCTATTCGTCCTGGGTGGAATTTGCTCCACAGAAGAGGGCCATCACAAACACTAGGGACAGGTTTTGTTTTGTTTTTTTTTTGGGGGGGGGGTGAAGGGCCACTTGTGACAGACTTCCCTGCACCCACCACACCCACCACCCGACAGACATCATTTACAGGGAATTAGTTCATGTTGATGACCTGTCTGCAGCCTGTGCTCCATCACACCAGAGAATCCACTGGGAGTCCTCCTCGCTGCAGCCAGGACTCACTGTGTCACATTCATGACCCAGCCTTCCAGCCAAGCCACACGCCATGTCCCCCCACTTTCAGGGATTCTGCAGTTCTGGCTCCACCACTCATCTCAGTGGCTGCTGCAGTCCACCACCATTCCAACAGCAGTCTGAGGAAAGTGAGGAAGGACCAAGGCCCACCCACTACTCCAGGTCCCATCCCAGGGACCCTATACAAGGCCCTTTTTCACCACCTCTCCCCCCAACTCCTCAACAACTTTCCATGGGTCGCTTCCTTACAGCTCGAGTACCTCTGCCATTCTTGTTTCAGGGCCTTGATGCCACTCAGTCCCAGCAGCAATCCAACCATTGCTCTGTCCAGGGTCCAGACACACTGTCCTCTTCAAGATTCTGGAAGGTACTGACTCTGCTCTGTTTACCACTCCCTTTTATACAGGGATTCTGGGCCCTGATTGGCTATCTGGCATCCCCTTCCCATTGGCTGCCACTCCAAGGGCCCTTTTAACTCCTTCCTAGCCAGAGTGGGGCAGACACCATGCTACACCATGCAACCCTTGTTCTGCTTCTGTGGACTCCTTGAATCACAGCAGGATAGATTTAGCAGCACTTTTCCAATGGTAGATCTTCTGGGCTGGTCAATTCCCCTTTCCCAGCCAGGCCCCTTCCTCCCCCTCATTCAGAAGTGAAATTAGGCTCCTTTTGCAGAGTGTTCCTACTTGCACTCTCTTGAAGACAGTAAGAACCAGGCATCGAGAATAAGAAAAACACAAGAAATTCCAACATAGATATCCCACAAGGATATCAAGTGTCCCCTAATTATCCCCCCACCCTCACTATTGTAAACACATTGGCTGCAGGTGTAACTTATGCCAAAATTTGGTCCACTGTATAGTATTTGGTGGGGTCAGTATAGCAAAAAAGATTAACTGAGCCTTACAAAAGTAGAAATAAACATGGTGGTGGCTATAGCAATACCATATCTAAAAAACAGAACAAGCCTTTGACCTTTCTGGCAAATTGCCTCCATATTATTCATGGATTCCAAGGCCAGAAGGGACCATTTTGATCATCTGGTCTGATCTCCTATATAACACAGGCCATAGAACTTCCCCAAAATAATTCCTAGGGCAGATCTTTTATAAAAACACCCAATTTTGATTTAAAAATTGCTAGTGATGGAGAATCTATCACAACCCTGGGTACATTTTTCTAATGTTTAATTACACTCACTGTATATATTTTACACTTTGTTTCTAGTCAGACTTTGTCTAGCTTTAACTTCCAGCCATGGGACTGTGTTATATCATTCTTGGATAAATGAAAGAGCTCATTATCAAATATGTGTCCCCCACATAGATAACTATATGCTGTAATCAGGTCATTCCTTAACCTTCTCTTTGTTAAACTGTATAGATTGAGCTCCTTGCGTTCCTCACTAGAAAGCAGGATTTCTAATCCTCTAATTATTCTTGTGGCTCTTCTCTGAATCCTCTCTCATTTATCAACACCCTTCTTTAATTGTGCCATTCCAGTAGCACTTGCACCTGTACTAAATGCAGAGGTGAAATAATCTCTCTACTCCTACTCAAGATTCCCGTTTATGCATTCAAGGATTACATTAGCCCTTTTGGCCGCAGTGTACCACTGGGACTTCACCTTCAGCTGGTTAACTACCCCTTCTCCCCGTCCAATCTTTTTTCAGAGACCCTGCTTCCCAGGAAGGGGTACCCCATTCTGTAGGTATGGCCTACATTCTTTATTCTAGATGCGTACTATTAAATTAAGCTTTATTAAAAAGCATATACAGTAGTCCCTCTCTATATCGCGGTTCACTTATTGCAGCCTCGCTGTATCGCAGAATTTTTTAAAATATTCTATTTAATTATTTATTGCGGATTTTTCGCTACATCGCGGGATTTTGCGGTACTGCATACGCAGTGATGATATCCAGCCGGATATCACTGCGGAGAGTGTGCCCTGCCATGCTGAGTCTCCCCCGCCGCCGCCGAAATTGACAAGGCAGAGTCAATTTCACGGCGGAGAGCAGTTCCTACTTCGCGGATTTTCACCTATCGCGGGGGTCTAGGAACATAATACCCACGATAAGTGAGGGATCACTGTAGTTTGCTTTCACCTAGGTTACCAAGTGATCCAGAGTGCTCTGTATGAGTGACCAGTCCACTTCATTTAGTGCCATCCTTTGAGGGGGCGGTGGGGGAGTACCAGGTGACATGCCCACAAGCTGCATGGAAACTTTTTAAAAACCATCATAATAGAGGCTTAAATTATTTGTATATCCCCAAATAAAACACAGAAATATGACCAAGAAAACATCATCATGGCTAAACAGAGTAAAAGAGGTGGTTAGAGAAAAAGATATCTTTTAGAAATTGGAAAACAAATCCTATGTGGAAAATAGAATGCAACATAAACTCTGAAAAAGCAAAGGTAAAACTATAATTAGGCAAACCAGAAAAAAATTTGAATAGCAACTAGAAAAAGACACAAATATGAACAGCAATTTAAAAAACAAAACAAAAAACCATCAGAAGCAGGAAGCCAGCCTAACAATCAGTGGGGCCATTTTACGATCAAGGTGCTAAAGGAGCACTCGGGAAAGACAAGACAATTGAAGAAAAGCTAAATGAATAATTTGCATCAATTGTCACTACAGGGGATGTGAGGGAGATTCCCATACCTGAGCCATTCTTTTTAGGAGATAAACCTGAATAAAACTGTCCCACACTGAGGTGTCAACAGAGGATGTTTTGGATTAAGTTGATAAATTAAACAGTAATAAGTCACCAAGACCAGAAGATATCCACCCAAGTGTTCTGAAGAAACACAAATATGAAATTGCAGAACTACTAAATGGTATAGTCTACTGCCACTTCCCATGCTATTGTGGCTACACTGCTGTTTATACTCTCAGTAGACGAGAAGAGCTACCACAAGTCTGTGTATACGAGCAGGAAATCACACCCCTAACTTATAGCATGGACACAGCCTTAGTGAACTATTCAAGAGCTATCATTAAAATAATTAAAAAACCCAACAAAAAAAATACACATATTCCTCAAATAAACTTGAACGAATAAATCTGAATAATTAATAAATGTGAAGGAAAAGCAATATTCTCAAGGACATTTCATCAGCAAAAAAAAAAAAAAAAAGCTAAATTAATCAAATAGCAGCAAATTATTTGCTCACTTTTAATTATCTGTTGACTCCTCAGTGGAGATTCCATACAAAAAAACTTCAGGTCTTGTATGGTCGGCAATGTGACCAGTGCAATGATCCTTAAATCATTCTCTTCTAGACAATGTCTGAGACCTGTCTTCAGTAGCAGAAGAAAGTAATCCCAGCTTCAGTGATGTGTCGTTTGTCTGGCAAAACGTCTGCACTTCAGAGCTAATTGGCTGCATCACCAGACAGCCTTAAGATGAGTTGCTGGAGAAGCTGGCTAATGAGTCAGTGGGTTTTGTTCCAATGCTACTGTTGCTTTGTCCTCTATAATGGCCATTTCAGCAGCCCTTTTTAAACTCCAACCGCTACAATTAATGTTGGGATCACAATTTCATTTTAATTCCTTGTTTTCAGACCTGTAGAATTGGGCCATAAAACTGGGCAGTAGCTCATTATTCAAGGTTTCAAACCGGGACCAATTACTTTTAAAACTTTGTTTGGTACCTTAGTGTCATAGGAATTCAAAATTAAAAGAAAATGAAATGGGCCTTTTTTCCCCACTTGCATTGTGATAAAAAAAATCCAAGACGGTTCTGACTAATGGACGAAGCTTGCTTATTAAAAAAAAGGGGGAGTGGGGAGCCAGAGAAGCTATAATCTTTTCAGATTGTGTTTGTTGCTATTGCTCCCCCTCACCACCACAATCTTAATGTGCAGGCTTAAAGAGCTAACAAAGATCCCCATTCAGCTTTGGAAGCCGCCAGACAGGAATTATCCAGGCCAAACTGGGCCATTTGAATTGTAAGATAACAGTTAGCCCCTTTCTGAAACTGAGTGGGTCTCTTTGGTTGGCATCTCTTGAGGAAGCAGGCCCCAGAGATGGACAGCTCTCATGGCCATAGGGAGAGGCCAATGCGCCAAGTCAGCCTGATTGACAGGGCGAACAGGCCAATGAGGTAGCCAAGAGGGCAGTCCCCCCCGTTTTGGGAGCTGGAGCTCCCTCCTGTGCTGGGCAGAACGTGAGGCTGAGCTACGGACACAGCAGCAGAACACAAGCTGAATGTACATTTCCAATTATTCACATTAGAGTGCTTTTAACATCGCACTTCATTCTTCAGCATAAAACACAGCAGGGATAACTAGATTCCTTTCCAAAGCATCTAAAAATGTGAAGCCTTCTCCACTCCCCATGGCCTCTGGGACTGACCTCCTTCTCTCATGTGCCTCCCTTGGGTGGGGGAGCACCAGTGGCCTCTGGGATCTTCTGGGTGAGACATCTACCTGGATGCCTTCTCATCAGTCCAGGGGCATACTGTATTTGTGTATTCACCCCACACTTAGTCCCTGGAAACCTCCAAATCCTCCAAAGCTTAGCCACAAGATGCTGTCTTCCTTCAAAACATGTTGTTCTCCTCTGGGGACTCTCCCCTGCGCCATCCATCTGTCCATTGGTCTCTCTCCAGTTGTTCCTACCCTGAACAGGCTCTGTACCACCCTAAGCATTCTGCCCATGCCCTAATGTCTAGAACCTTCCCTTCCTCTTTTCCACCCAAAATGGCCCCCCCAGCACCCATACTTACATTACTTTGCAGTGATCTTATTAGGAGGACCGTGGGGAATTCCCTGCCTCTAGTGGAGTGCACCCATTGTATGGATATTGCTTAATACTCTTTTTCAGAGCTGACTCCCTCTTGGGGCTCCTAACGACACTTCAGAAGAGCAGAATTTTTGCCCTTAGATTGCACAAAGTATCAGGTATTTAAAATAAAATTCCCTGGGCAAGACACCCGTTATAGGGCATCAACCCCCCGCTCCTTTCAAATGGTACAGATGCAGCACTAAGTTGAATGGAGTGTTCACAATCAAAACGTAAACATTTCCAGCAAGTGGTCTCCATGCAAATCAGGCTGCCAAGTGGTTTTGCCTCTTGGCTTGGTTAGTTATGACAGAGGCTTCCAATTTAAAAGGGGGAAACATGAGTGGATCCCTCAGGCCTCATCCCTCTTCTCTGCAGCCCTGGCTATAAAAGGGCTTGTTACAGGCTACAGGGAAACAATTTTATGGGATCCTCTCCTTAAAATCTTGGCAGCACTTCACAGCAGGCTTGACTGTTTAATTCAACGATAGCCACACTCTTTGTAAGATAAAGATGACACACTGAAGGAGGGGTGATTCAAGAAACCAGGTACATTATTAAATAAATGTGATAACCAAAGCTGTAGACTATATTCATTTTGACCAACAACTAATTTTCTAACATGACACCTACGCCACTGGTAGCCTGCGGGACTAGCAGGCGAGGGTGCTGTGCAACTACATGGTTTCTCACATTTCTCTCTTCTGCAGACATGTTTTGAGACATGAAAAGTGGCATAGTTATAGCTTGACTGCATTTCTCTTTGATTGCCTAATGATCATCTAAAAGTCTCATCAATCAGTTAGGCCTTTCCATCAATAAAAAACCTCCATTTAAAAAAAAAAATCTAGGCCACATGGTTTCATGAGATATCAAGAAGTGCAGGCGGGACAGAAAATGTATTAGGAGATGTCAAAAACTCTGCAAAACTAAATGATAGGAATTATTTAAACCCTGCCGATCTATAATATTAGCTTTCTAAATGTAATAATTAATCTTTCCCTTTCTAAAAGCCTAAACACAGTGATTATGCTGCCAATGCAAAATACCTGTCACTTAGCAAATTTTAGTAATTTTGCTTGTGAAATGACAACAAGGAGGAAATGTCCACCAAGCATATTGAAGGAGCCACTACCAAAAAAAAAAAAAAAAGGATCCTATGACACTCCAGGAACAATTGAAGCTATTAGTGAAATCAATGGCATCATAAAAAAATTAACACAAATGACTCATTGCAGTTAATGGCAAAACTTTCACTGACTTCAGTGGGGCCAAGATTTCACTTTTGATAGGGAATTCCAGTTTCCTACGGTGATATGGGGTGACAGAGCCCCCTTTGGTCAGGTGGGCATTGCATGGAGTCCGCTTGATGTGGCGGCGTGGCCAGCAAATCTTTTTGCCCAAGTCTCTAGGCTAGTCCCATTCTGAGCTACAAAGAACATTAGTTTCAGTCCTGTGGGGATGTGCGGGTTTCCCCTTATACTTGGTGGAGTCAGCTGGTCCTCAGGGCAGGGAAGTCAGTAAGGGAACCCAGATCCGTCCACTCCACTGGATTCCAGCCCAGGTCCCAGGCCTCATCAACTCCACCTGCTGGGTCTGGAGCGACATCCCACCTCCCTGGGCTCTGTGGCCTTCTCCAGCCTGAGAATGCAGTCATCCCCACTCTGGGAGCTGTCTCTGGGCGGCTTCTCACCATCTTGCTGGCAGGACTTTCCTTCTCTAGCCTGTTTTCTCCTCTAGCAGCTGCCCCACCCCGCCCCTCTGGTGCTTCTAAAGCGGTCTTTAAAATCCAAATAAGGGCTGGCAGGCTCACGCTTTTACTACGTTTCCATGCCCAGCACTGTGCAGGTCAGCCAAGGGTTTGTTCCTCTTACTCTTCTCCCCTGGAGAAGGGGACAGACAGCTCCCATGGGCCTTCCACCCCATGCCACTCATACTGGGCATCTAAGAATCAACTGTCAAGTGTTTGTCCTGCATATCTTCAACCAATTCCAGAGGTGAAGTGAACTGCTTTTCCTTCACTCCTAGTCTCTTCTGCTCTTCCCTGACACAGCCTTTCACTAAGGAACTTATTTTCAACCCTGCTGAGCAGCCTTCTTGACATCTATTGGAAAAATCAATATATTTCCTGAAGCCAAGAGACTGACTAGAAGTAGCATAAACTCTGCAAAGCTTCAAAGCATTTTGATATTTTACACTCTAAAGAGAGAGTTTTTCCCCCCAGTTAGATAACAACATACAGTAGCACACAAATCCTCCACCTCCATCCAGTAAATGCACATATACTTGAAGAGCAGCCACATGGCCTCTAATATGATGGTCTTTCTGCTCCTCCAGTTCTAGATAAAAACCTGAAACCTGTTCCCATTGAAGTCAATGGGAAGCCTGGCACTGCGTTTCATGACACAGGATTGGACACTAACTTTGGGGACTTCATATTTCAGGTGCACAGGGCGGCAGTGCTCAGCAATGAGTCCCTCCACTGCAAGAATCCCTAGGTGAAGGCCTCTGACCTGTGTTAAGCAGGAGATCAGACTAGATGATCACAATGGTCCCTCGTGGCATTAAAAGCTGTGAATGCCTGGAAGTGTGTGCAGAGGGTGACAGCACTCTATATGAAGATGATAGAACCTGAGCAGCACATGGTAAGTGAAAGATGGAATTTAAAATGGAAACCAAGAATAATAAAGAGAGTGTAGGTAAGGACCGCTGTCCTTGTGGGGACTTTCCTATATGCACAGCTACAGACTGGGGCCAATCTGGGTAAGCAGCAGTTCTGCAGAAAAGGACCAGTGGGGTACAGTGGACAAGAAGCTGGATATGAGTCAGCAGTGTGCCCTTATTGCCAAGAAGGCTAATGGCATATTGGGCTGCATTAGTAGGAGCATTGCCAGCAGATCAAGGGAAGTGATTATTCCCCTCTTTTCAGCATTAGTGAGGCCTCATTTGGAGTATTGTGTCCAGTTTTGGGCCCCCCAGTACAGAAAAGATGTAGACAAATCAGAGAGTCCAGTGGCAGGAAATGAAAATGATTAGAAGGCTAGAGCACACGACTTATGAGGAGACACTGAGGGAACTGGGCCTGTTTAGCCTGAAAAAGAGAAGAATGAGGGAGGATTTGGTAGCAGCCTTCAACTACCTGAAAGGGGGTTCCTGGGAGGATGGAGCTAGGCTGTTCTCAATGGTAGTAGATGACAGAACAAGGAGCAATGGTCTCAAGTTGCAGTGGGGGAGGTCTACATTGGATATTAAGAAAAACATTTTCATTAGGAGGGTGGTGAAGCACTGGAATGGGTTACTAGGGAGGTGATGGAATCTCCATCCTTAGAGACTTTTTGAAAGCCCTGGCTGGAATGATTTAGTTGGGGTTGGTCCTGCTGTGAGCAGAGAGTTGGACTAGATGACCTCCTGAGGTCCCTTTGAACCCTAATCTTCTATGATATGTTCACACACACACTTCCCAGAAACTGAAAGCGTTAGTGCTAAGTGCCAGATAGGGTGTAAACTCAACCCCTCCATCATGAATGAACAGCAGGGAGATGACCAGGATCTTAAATCCAGCAGGATCACAGAAGATGTGCCTGAAGTTAGGGGCTCTCAGATTAACCACAGCGACTGCTGGTAGCAAGGATGGGGTCTTCATGTGGTATTACATATTGTGAATCAAATGCCAGGTGCTGCTGTCATGGCAACAACCCCTATTATACAAACGGTGCAGCTCTGCTGATTGCAAATGACGTTTTTGCCAGAAATCTGATATACTCCTTGGCTTTCTGCTAACGCGATGCTCACTGGTTCTCCAGTAATCCTCCTGCAATGAGATCCATGAATCTGTGCAGAGAGGCAGAGGGGGTTTGCTCCCACAGAGCTCACTGAAGGCCAGGGCCCCTGTCTGTGACTAGAGCTGGTGTGGTAAGATTCATGTGTCTGAGTAAATTGTTGAACACACTTCGTCAGTTTCCTTCAAATAAAATATCTGGGAAAGGATTTTTCTCCTTACACAGCAAGCTCTATCCTTAACAAGAACCAATTCTATTCCGTTCTTTCATCATAGTTTTCATAATGATGGTGACAGATTGTTCCATGTTTACTCCTATTAATTAAAAATTAATAACATGAATGATAGATCTTAAGATACAAACTAAACTTAAATTACTTAACAGACAGATGATGTGACATCTGAAGCACTGACTTTGTCTATACCGCTGCTACTCAGGTATGCGTTGTCCTCTCTTTTACTCCGCAATTTATTTTTCTTCTTCTGTTTTATATTTTACACACAGCATCGATTAACTTGGTGGTTGCATTTTGACTGGTTTCTCCTGAGAGCAAGATATATATAATGTTTATTGTTAATAGGAATCAAGTGGATCCAGAGGATCCTGTACAGATTGGTCTCACTTCTCAGCCGAATGCTATTAAATTAGACTCATAGAAACGTAGTGCTGGAAGGGCCTCAAAAGGTTCTGTATTTCACTATCCTGCACTGAGGCAGTACCAAATATATCTAGATTCTCCCCGACAGACGTTTGTCTAAGCTGTACTTAAAAACCTCCAAAGACAGTGATTCAATAACTTCCTTTGGAAGTCTATTCCAGTGCTTAACTACACTGATAGACAGAAAGCTTTTCCTAGCATCTAACCTAAATCTTTCTTGCTGTAGATCAAGTTTTATTGATTTATTTTCCTGACTTCAGTGGACATGGAGAACAATTGATCATCATCCTCTTTATAATAGCACTTAACATATGTTAAGACTGTTATAAGGTCCCTCTCTTCTTGTCCCAAAACTAAATATGTCCAGCTTTTTTAACCTTTTGTCACAGGTCAGGTTTTCAAAGCCTTTTATCATTATTGTTGCTCTCTTCTGGACTCTCTCCAATCTATCCATATTTTTCATGTAATGTGGTACCCAAAACTGGACACAGTGCTCCAGCTGGGGCCCCACCAGTACTGAATAGAGTGGAAGAATTAGCTCCCGGGTATCACATATACCATTCCTGTTAATACACCCAGAAGGATATTAGCCTTTGTAACTACATCATATTCTTGACTTATATTCATTTTGTGATTCACTGTAACCTCCAAATTCCTTTTCATCAGTATTCTGATTGAGCCAGTCATTACCCAGTTTGTAGCTGTGCATTTGTTTTTTCCTTCTTGAGAGCAGTCCTTTGCACTTATATTTATTTAATTTTATCTTGTTGATTTCAGACAATTCTTCATTTAGACAAGGCCGTTTTGAATTTTAATCCTGTCCTCCAAAGTCCTCGTACAGCTCCCAGCTTGGTATCAACAACCAATTTTATAAGCATACTCTAAACTCCATAATCCAAGTCATTCATGAAAATACTGAATAGCACCAGACCCTATACAGACCCCAAGAGACACCACCTCCCAGTTTGACAAAGAGTCACTGATAACTAACTTCTATACAGTTTTCCAACCAATTCTGCCCCCACCTCCTAGTAATTCCACCAAGACCATGTTTCCCTAATCAGCTTATGAGGATGCTGGGGTTTGGCTGGCTTTGAGCAGGGGGCTGGACTAGACAATTTCCTGAGGTCCCTTCCAACCCTAATATTCTATGATTCTAATTCCATGTGGGATTGTTTCAAAAGCCTTACCAAAATCAAGATTTAGCACAACTACAGTTTCCGCCCATCCTGGCTAGTCCTTTGGTCAATGATGTAGAAGGAAACATGTAACTGTTGTTGGTATTGCTTGCAGATGAATGACATTTTAGTGGGGAGGTAACAAAGAATATGGGCAGGTCAGTGGTACAGAGTGAGCAAGATCTCACTGTAAATTCCTTCCTTAATCATACATAAATTTAGCTCAATAAAAGGTCATACATCTCTGGATAAAGTTCTGGGATACTTACAGGACTGGATGGAATGTGCCCTGGAAAGCAGTGACTCTGACAAAGACTTAGGAGTAAGTGCAGAAAATAAGAGCTCCCCGTGTGATGCTGGGATTATAAGGATTCTTGGATAGATGTAGACAGAGGGGAATGTTCTAATAGCAATCGGAAGGTGATATTACCTCTATTTCCAGGTGACTGGGTGGGAGCTCAAGCCGATTTTGTGTTGTAGTGTTGAAAGGATCCCCTAGATATTGAACCCGGCCCTTGTGGCTGCTGATTCTGACTAGCAGAAGGGTTACAGATGTGTTAAGCATCTCTCCTCACAAAGCAGAGTCCAGTAGTCTAGTAATGAAACCATTATCTGAAAAACATTCTTATAAACCCTCAACTGAAAAAGTCCCATATTCCAATTCAATTATTCATTTATTTAGTAGCACTCTAATGGAGTGTGTTATTCAGCTCCATATAAATTCAGCAAACTACCTGAACAGTGGTGAGATGCTCATGAAACTGTATTTTTAATTTTTGTCATGTTTCTAGGAGCATTTTCATGCTCAGCCAATTAAAATGTCTCATGCCATCAAATTACCTGGTAATCAAACACTTCATGGTCCAATGACTCAATATAATGTCTCAAAAGCTAATGGAGTCTCTCAGCACGGCTAGCATTATTCAGAAAACTGGGTGTAACAGAGACAATCAAGAGCCCAGCTGACTTCCTTCTTCCTGCTCCTTTCTTGATCTCTAAATGCAGAATTTAAGGTCTGATCCACTCTCATGTGCTAGGAATTAAATCTTGATCATTACTTACAGCAAACACTCGGATTTTGAGATCTCCCTCACATATGAGACTAAATTCTGCCGCCTCTAACTGCCAGAAGCTGGGCTAGACAACAGAGGATGGATCACTGGATAACTGCCTGTTCTGCTCATTCCCGCTGAAGCATCTGGCATTGGCCACTGCTGGAATACAGGATACTTGGCTAGACGGACCATTGAGCTGACTCAGGATGGCTCTTTTATATTTATACCCCCCCAAAAAAAAACCATTCAGATACTCTGTAACAATACTACACAAATGCACCAAAACTTTGTAGTACCAGTGTGTAAGCTGTTAGTTAGGTGTTAGTGCCGTTATATACGGCGCTGGTGAGACCCCACCTGGAATATTGTGTGCAGTTCTGGTGTCCCATGTTTAAGAAGGATGAATTCAAACTGGAACAGGTTCAGAGACGGGCTACTAGGATGATTCGAGGAATGGAAAATCTGCCTTATGAAAGGAGACTCAAAGAGCTTGGCTTGTTTAGCCTGGCCAAAAGAAGGCTCCGGGGGGATATGCTTGCTCGATATAAATATATCAGGGGGATTAACATTAGGGAGGGAGAGGAATTGTTTAAGTTTAGTACTAATATAGGCACGAGGACAAGTGGGTACAAACTGGATATTAGGAAATTTAGACTTGAAATTAGATGAAGGTTTCTAACCATTAGGGGAGTGAAGTTCTGGAACAGCCTTCCGAGGGAAGTAGTGGGGGCAAATGACTTATCTGGCTTTAAGACTAAGCTTGATAAGTATATGGAGGGGATGTTATGATGGGATAGTTTAATTTGAGCAATTGATTTGGATTATCGGCAGATAAGTCTGCTGAATGGTCTGTGGGAATGTTGGATGGGATGGGAACTGAGTTACTGCAGAGAATTCTTTTTTGGGTGTTGGCTGGTGAGTCTTGCCCACATGCTCGGGGTTTAGCTGAGGTCTTCAAATCTCACTTTTGAGGATTTCAATAACTCAGTCATGGGTTCGGGGTTGTTATAAATGTGTATGGGTAGGGTTTTGTGGCCTGCCTTGTGCAGGAGGTCAGACTAGATGATCATATTGGTCCCTTCTGACCTATGAGTCTATGAGTCTATATTGAGAATAGTTATTATGTGAAATGGACACGTGTTGTACGGCACTGGATAAATAAGATATGATTGCTTTGGTTTAGGACAGAAAAGAGCGGGAAAAAAGTAAGAGTAAGGTATAGTAAGAAATGAGCATAAGGTCTGTAAAACAGGCTAAGGCCTAAGTGGAAAAACCCAAGTGAACAGAAATTGGCACAGGAAAGTGCTGATACCGCAAATATACACATTGCCAAAATATCACTAAAATGTAAAATATGTAGCAGGTGCAGAAGTTGCCAAAATACCAAAAAGAACTAACTGCCGAAAACAACACTGTGATGAATAGAAATGACTAAAAGCCGCTAAATGGAGATGTTTTGCCCAAACCAGCCAATTAACTGAAAAGGGTGTAATTAGCCTACGTCAAGAGGGTGGCAATTACCTAGGGGACAGAACAAAATTGTCAGTAACAATGTATAAAAGAGGGTGTCAGAGGGAATAATATCATCCGGTCTAGGGGATAACGGAAAGTCCTGCCATTGGACCGTGGCCATTGTAACACCGCATATAGGAAGCTGACCCAGAGATACTTTGTAGGTCACTTCTCATTGTGCCGCACGCAATGAACCTGGCTCGGGTGCCTTTGTTGCTCAGCTAATCCATGGTCATGTCGATTCATTCAATCGTAAGAGCTGTCTCGGCTATCTGCAGAGCTAAGACAGCACCTACATGGGGACACGTGCAAGCAGCCTGCACTGATAAACACTGGTAGCCAACACCGTACCACATAAAGAAATACTTAAATCAGACAAATTTAATTTGTCTTTTTTACATAGACTGGATTACTGTATCATAGAAGCAATAGCTAATTGTAAGCTTCATTATATCTAGCTGCAAGGCAAGGGAGCCAATAAGATTCTGAAATGGGAAAGCTAAGATTTCTGCTGTGATCAGAAATACAGCTTCTATTATGTTACTTCAAAATCCATTAGACCTGCTCTGGCTTGGGCTTAGGATAAGAAAAATAGCATGTAGCTTTTTTTCTCTCCTGCCCCCACCAGCTTTCTGAAGGGATAATGGCAGGGAGAAGGGAAAATCTCAAGGGCAGGACTGGATTGGTAGCTTTACATCTTCAATCCATAGTTCAGTAACATCAAACTCTGATCCTGTGATTAGATCTGCACAGGCCTACCCAGGCACTCAGTACATCCCAAGTGCAGGATTGGGACCTGCATATATAACACCCACTGTGAAGAAGTGGGAGCACTTGGATGGAAGCATCACTACTATACCAAAGTCCTGACCTGGGACAAGAAATAGTATCACTCTCTCTATGCATCCAGGCAGTTGTCTTCCCTTTCCTCATAAGCCTGAGTGGAAATGAGCCAGGATGCTGGCAGCTGGTAACTACCATCAGGGTGATTTTGCTCTGGGTTAGCCTGCTTAGCACAGGTCAGCCAGGCACTGAACGGTAGTATGTGAGGCCTTCCAACTTCAGGAGAAACAATAGGTTTGGCCTGCATGGGCCAGTTCTGCCCTCAGATTAAGCCTACGTATAGGAGCTTGGCAAGGAAACTTTGAAGAGGATGCACATGAGGGAAATCTTTCAGCTCAGGTCTTGGAGTGACTGTACAGCATGCAGTCAATTCAATTGCATCCGTGGCCCACTCCGTAGAGGAGAAAAGCGGAGTCTCTCTACAAGCCCCTACTGTGCATAATTTGGGAAGGAGGCCACATGAAGTAGAGAGGGTGGGGAGAGGGCAATGATGTAGCCCATACCAGTATTCATTATGTTGTGGTTTCTGCTAAAGTATTGTGTGTCAGTGACTCCTCAGTCAGGGAAGGTGAAGGGACGTCAGTGTCTCGTACCCACTCATTGCACAAACTCTGGAAAAGCTAAGCTCGCAGCTGGCAGAGCAGACTGCAGGCTTTCTAAGACGTACACCACATGCAGTGAAAAGGAGAATCTGGAAAGTTTTGCTTGGAGAAATCAAAGACAGAAACGTTGCTTGGTGTCGGGGACATGCAATTAGGTTAGAAGGCTACAATGGTAACTAGGAGCCAGTTTTCTGAGATGAGATATTCAGCACTTCATCTCTTCTCCCATTATTAGGGCACAGGTCTGATTTCCTTTCTTTGTAGAGACAAACAATCACCTCAGTGGAAAAGGAATACAGTAACCCCCTTACCACTTTCCACCATTCCTGACAAGGCCATACACCGAGCACTGCAATGTCTAAAAGACAGAATACTCTGAAAGGCTTCCAGGGCTACTCTCAGCTTTAACTGACACTAATCACCATGTACTCGGGGCTAACATGCAATGCCAAGTTATAATGTTGAAGAGGTACTGTCATCTGAAATATAATATAATGAGAGAGAATTCTCCTGCTTTCAGAAATCTGAGAATGGCTATTTAATATCTGGGTGTATGGCTGTAAATCATATGTACATACGGAAGAAATCCATCTTTGTCCATCTTGTTAAAGAAGCTATTACAAAGACAATCCAGTTGAATTTCCTGGGTTGGTAATAAATTTTGGAGGGATAATTACATCATCATTTTACCCTTAAGTTACTCAGGTTCTCTCCAGTTTAATTCCAACTTAAAAAAGGTAAGTACTTTCCATGATCATTTTCCCTCCAAAAACATGCATTTTAAGGCCAGACAAGACCTTTAGATGTGTCACTGAAATGAATATTTTTCATGGAATGTTTTGATGAATGACACATTGGTTTTCATTTCACTTTGGGTTACATTTATTCCCCCCTCCCAACTCTTCTCTCTCTTTTTTCTGTTTTCCACTGTGGGATGGGAGGGAGGATAGGGTGTGTTGGAGGCTCAGTGAAATTTGAGTTCCTGACTGCTGTGCTACAGGCCTAGCATAGCTTCAGTTGCTCGCTTGGCTATTCTGACCCCTGTAGCATGACATCTTCCATTTAGGAAAAATAAATAGGACTACTGAGTAACTTGCAGTTGTCTCAGTTTCTGCATACTATAACACACAACAAAATCACCACAAGCATGCTTGCAGCTGCACATAAATAACAGTAATAAAAACAAGTTATCCTTAAATGTCTGGCATACACTTTTTCACTGTTAAGGGGCATATTTTTACACCACCCCGCCTAACACCAAATGTTGTTTAACAACCCCAATCATCATAATAAAATAAAATATATTCAAAAATAAAAACGCAATATAAATAATTAGCATATGTAATAAATAAAAATAATTAAATACAATTATAAATACAAAGACTTTAAAATTACCATGTAAACAAAAACACACACTCCATCAACACCTACCTCAGCAAATAATGCTACCAATCAAACCAAATCCACTAACTCCCTCATGGGGTTCCTAAAAAAAGTCATTTTAGCTTTCCAACTTAATAAATATAATATATTATAATAATTTTTAATTTTATATTCAACTAACATATCTATAAAAAACCTTGCACCTTAAACCTTATTAATCTGCAAATTGAGCGCATCACGTCTCACTGATGTCTTATTACTAACTGTCCAGTATCAACAAAAGGAACAGAAAGGTGGAGGGGGAAGGATGTAAAAATGTTCCAGTCAAAACTGAATAAACATTTTTTATTAGATGTATTTAGAAAGCAAGAACTGAACATTTCCAAGGAAACAAACTGTTGTAAAATTTTCCTTTTCACTGAAAAAAAAATATTGACCACCTCTAGAAATCACACTAACTGACATTTGATCGGAAATCAAATATTGCCAAAACCTCTCTCAACAAGTCTTCATCAGAGTAATCACATTTCCACTATCTTCTTATGTTTTATGCATTTAGACAGCTGAGTAGCCCTTACACATTCATCTAAGAATAAATGGTTAATGATTTCTCACTAGGGGTGAAATATATGCCTCTAAGGAAAGCCAAGCAGGAGGCCGATGCATCACTTAAGTCACACTTACACCCTATTTGAGGACTTGATTGGGATTTAGGCGGTACATAATCTCTAAATCGGCTCTTTGCACAGAGCTGTAACTCTCAGCCTCTCTGACGGTCTTCTCCTTCTCCTGTAGTATGTGTGTTTTCTGATACGTATTGCGTATTCAACAAATACGAAAATAGTGGGTGCATGCCATACCTCACTGGAGGCCAGCCACAGCACCCAATCCAGGTGTCTCTAG
>ML675611.1:2262459-2307836 GCA_007922155.1 Mesoclemmys tuberculata
AAACAAAACACCAAGTCAATATGAGTTTTGCCTGTGAAAGAGCCAGCGGATCAGATCCTCAGTATCTAATTTTCAACAACGGCCACCTAAATGTCACCTAAATCTTGGGACACTCGGTGCTCTTAACCATATTACATATCTCAGTGTCCATTTTTGAGCAAGTATAAGGAATTAGCACAGAACTTCCACTTGTCACTTCTAAAAAGTTGGCTAGTTTGCTTCAAGGAAATACCCCAGTCCTCGCAGGATTATTACAATGTGTTTCCATAAGCCAGATCTCCTCCATGGCTATTGTGTTCTACACTCTAATAAAGTGTTGCTAATTGCATAATACACTGTTACTACCTGAACTACTATAGTTAGGATTGCCTGATTTCCATTATAAAACCCATTTAAAGAGATTTGCACTTTAACTTAGCTGTTAAAAAAAAAAAAAAAGGCTTTGGCTGAAACTGTGTGTACAATAGTAGGTCTTTAGTGAGACCCCAATTTTTTAGAAGCTTATAAGAATAAATCACATTTGTTTTTTCTATGCTATGTAAGTGGGGAAAATGGATATTTGGTTGGTATCAGATAGTCTGGGAACTCAAACTGAGTGACAGCTTTGATTTAAAAATGAAATTTGGTGACCGATAAGGCCCTAAAATAATCTAATTGTTTTTAGATATTGTGGCAGGAGGGAAAAAAGATTTAGGTAGTGGGGTTTAAAACAAATCGGTTTTGACACACACTCAGTTTGCATAATAACTCTTATGAACATTGTGCATTTTCAATATTTAGTAGCTGCTCTGGCCTACTTCCCTGAACAATATTACTGCTTTTTAAAATATCAATAAATATGTATTTAACCAATAGACTACATTTTTTGGCAGGGAAAGAATTATAGTCTATGTGCTTTTCAATTCAAATGCAATAAAAATTGTCTAAAGAAAGACTTGACATAATTATGCTCTAGAATGCGGAAAAAGCGTGGCTCCAACTCTTGCGAACACCTCCGTGTACCGGTGTGTGTCTGCAACTCTTTCAGTCTGTGGTGACCCCTTCAGGAAATTTCTTTGGCCATTTCTAGTGACTCAGCCATCTAGCCAAGTCTCACTGTCTGTATGAAACACAACTCAAAGAGACCCCTTCCAAATAATTAGTTCAACAAAGTATTTAAGCGCTCCTGGCCTGGGTAGGGGGCCATGCCCCTAAGGCTTCCTCCCTTGAGTCTCTTCACTCTCTTCGGTCTGCTCTGGCCTCAGCTCTCTAGTTGGGCCTCTTCATGCAGATCCCCTTCTGAGGGGTTTATCCCTGTACAGTTGTAGGCCACTTCCCCACTGGCCTATGGGGGAGACCTGGGCCTGTCCACTACTCTGGGTCCCAACCCAGGGACCCTTAGAAGTGTAGCCATGCTCCACTGTGTCCCTTTAATGAAACTGCTTTCAATTCCCTGGGCCATTTCCCCATGGCCCCACCCTTCACCAATGCTTCACCCTTACCTCAGGGCTCTTCTATGTGCACGCCCAGCAGCCATCTGGGAGCTTTTCTCACTCACCTGGTCTGTGCCATCACTGAGCTGTCCATGGATCTGCAGTCCATCAGCTCACTAGGAGCACTGGCTTCCCTCTTCAGGCTCCAAGCAGAAACTGCCTCTGGTGTGCATTGCAGCTCCTTTTTTACTAGCTTGCATCACTCCTAGTGGCTAGCCCTTTGTAGCCATCCCCAGACTGGCTGTTTTCCTGCAGCCTCTCTAGGCCACTTGGGGGACTTAGCTCCACTTCTCTTCTTCTAGGACGGGTGTGGCAGGACCCTGAGGCCTCCAACAGGAAGCCTCTGGGCCTAGTCCACCCCATGACACGTGGAAGAAGAGGAACATAAGCCTGTAGAAGTTATGAAAGGAAGGGTAAAATAAAATAAAGTATATCAAACATGCAGAACAAAGAATCTATGAAGAGCAATTCATTATGGAAAATTCCGATAGAGAATTTCTTCCACACAACTTTTAAGCCAATTTACAGGTTCTAGTATCAAGGATGAGATTCTCTATTAAATTCCATGGAAATGGTTTCAAATTTCTGTAAGAAACATGTAATCCTTTTTTTCAGTTCCTTGGTTATGTCTATAGTATTTTTCTGGTTCCACTCCTCTCAAACTATTAGACAGGAATTGAGAAATGAAGTCTAATCTTCACCTACAGTTTTCAGCCTCTCCCCCACCCAAAATAAAGAACAGACAAGAATTCTCATGCGTATTTCATTCCGATACTGTTTTCTCTTGGCTCAACTAGAGTTGATTGGTAAGATATATCTATTGGTTATGTACTGCCAAAGCATTGGAAACATGACTGTAGAGAGGTTGGCCATCCCTCCCTGTCAGTCTCGGAGGGAGGCCACACCCACTCCTGACCCTGCTCCGGCAGGGGTTGGCCCAGCCCGGGTTAGGGGAATGGTCCCCGGGCTTGGGCGGGGTAGCTTTATGGGAATATGCAGTCCCAAATGGCCCCAGCGGGCGACTCACAGTCTCAAAAGCCCCCGGCGGGGCAGCCCACCGTTCAGCACCCCCGATGGGCAGTGCTCAGCTCACAGCCACTCAAGGGGTTAGGGAAGGGGGAGGGGGATGCAGGCCCACCTGACTCCACTGCATCCCAGCCCAGATCCCTACCTGTAGCAGAGGGGTCTGCCACGGGGTCAGCGGGGTCCCAGCTGCAACACACTGACTCTCGGTCTGGTCCTTCAATCTCCAGACCAGGCAAAACCTCCCTGGGCTACTTCCTGCCCCCTTCCCCTTGGGTACCTGCTCTGCCGCCTTCCACTCGTCCTCCTCGGGGGGCAACAGTTCCAGCAGCTTGTCGGGGTAATTGCAAAGGGGCACGTTGTAGAACCTTTCAATCTCGTCTGGGGGTGGCAGGTCTGGCAGCTCCTCTGGGAGGTCAGCAGGGGGCAGTTCCTCCAGATCAGGCTCGGTCAGGGCCTGCGCCTTATCATCCTCTGGCAAAGCCAGAGGCAGCTCCTCAAGGTTGGGCCCTGGACTGGCCACCTCCTCCTCATAGGCATCTGGCAGCTCCTCCAAGTCCTGGCCCCCTGGGACCTCCAGTCCTGGATGTCTGGCTCTGGGGATACCCCGGGGTACCAGGTCGACTGCAGGTCAGTCACCAGTGCCTGGACCTAGGCTCTGGTCCACTTACCTGGGTACGGGGTCCCGGCCTGGGTACCAGGCTACAGGCAGTGCGGGAGCCCGGAGAGGCACATCCTTCCTCTCTGGGAGCTGGGGCTTGACTGAGCTCCTGGGCTTCTCTTTTATACTTCCTGTCCCGCCCCCTTGCTTCCGGGCGGGCAGACAGGCAGTCTCTGACTCCGCCCCCACAGGCCTGGCCTGTCTCTCCTTTTCTCCTCTGCGTTGCTCAGAGACCCAACATTGGGAACCTGGCAGATCCAAATGTAGTAAGCGAAAGAGGGAGGAAGAAAATAATTGGTCTATTCTGGATGCACGTTTGCTCTTTAAAAATTGCTAAAAGTGTCGTGGTTCAACTTCATCCATTAACCTGGAATTAACTGAATAGATACCACATCACTAGAAGTCATTGGGGAAGCAGCTGCTTTTAGAACCGACGAGGCTGAAGGCTCTGGTTCCTCATTGAGTCACCTAGATTCAACAATATTTTTACTGCACAATAAAATGTCTTTGCAGTCTAGCCACGTCAGTTTTAAATTCAGAATGACTAAAATAATTATATTTCCTATTGCGAGTTCCAGTCTAATTGATTAAACTGAGCTGGATGCCTTCAGCAATTTAAAAAGAAAGAACATTCACATGCATTCAAAATGTAATTATTATTTTCTCTCACTACACTGGGATTCACTGGTTTCCTTGAAGTCCAGATAATATGAAAAAAGGGTTAGTTTTATTTAATGAAAATGCCTTGGAATCAGACCATGTGCATACTAATATTAAGGGCATAAAGCCCTTAATGGCAACAGATTTGGGGCCTTTCTAATATTCTGAACACGTTTATCTATTTAATGTATGAGAATTAATAATATTCCTTCTCCCAAAGGAAGAAGCAGCAGGGAGATCATGATAAAATTGGTTCAGGCTGTTCTATTTGTGGCCCATGTTTTAACAAGAGAAAAAAAATTGTTCATTTAGTAGTGATCAATTTACTCTGAACACAGCCTATTTTGATGGTAATGATTCAATTCTTCACTAGTAGAGACTGGAAATGCAAGTATTATCAGACTAAACGTCATCATTCAGATCATTTGCCACAATCACAGAAACTACTCTGGAAACAGGGTGGGCAAACAGATGGAAGAGAGAACAAGCGAGAGATAAAGTTACACATGCTCTAGCTCTGTCTGGTTGTCATATGTTTCCATTTCCCATGTCTCTCATCCTCCCGTTGGACATCAATTGAGATAGCAACTCCCACCAGTGCTGGCAGGACTGACAAGTCCAGTTACCCTGTTATTTTCCCTGACATCTGCTCTTTCCCCAGCAAGAGTATTGGGCAATTATAAACAACTCTAAAGATCTTGGGGGGGGTCTTTTGAATTTGTTTTTCTTTTTAAACTCCAGAAACATTATCTCACACACACTCTCCCAGCAATTCTACTACAGACACCTGGCAGGTTGTATGAAATCTGCCTATGCATTTCTGATGTGCTAGTCCTTATGCTGTTTCATGCCAATGTTTTATATTCACAGCTACAAGATAATGTTGTAGAAAATCATTAGCTACAAGCTGTAGGGCCCAATCTTCCTGGGAAATGCAGGCACTGGAGTATTCTGAAGGTAGAAAATTGTCACTTTCATGAGGAGCAAACAGCATACAGATTTGTTAGCGCATGTCTGCTGTGTGAACACACGACTTGCATGTACCTAGAGGCTCTGAGAATGGTATCCGCTGATGTTGTCCTTAAGAGCCCTGATGGATGTGGGGATGCCTGGTAATGAACACTGATCTGGACCCCTTAGGTGACGGTTGGACTATCCTGGGGACAAGACAGGTTTCACCCCTCTCCTCACAGACCAAGGCCTGTGATTTCAAGCTATCATGGCTGAATGGGTCAAACTGCCAATAAACACACCACAGGGGCTTTATCTGGAATGGTCTGGCTGGCCAACTGGGAGAAACCAGTCTGAGAGAAAAGGAGGACTTCGTACCAGGCCCTGTAATAGAAAGACATTGAGCAAAATGGTAGTTGGGTTCAGGCCCACAGAGAGGGTGGGGCTTTGAGAAAGGGGCATTTCCCTGCAGGAGAGAGAGACACTGTGGAAAGCAATTTGAGAGCAGGCCAGGTATCAAGATCTCTGGGGCTTGCTAAGAGACTATAAGCTGGGCATGTTCTGGACCTGTAGCTCCAGTGAGAAAAACACCTAACATAGCCGCCAGTGAAGTGTAAGATTAGAAGTGTCCAGCCACGTCAGCTATTTGTTGTTTTAAATTCATTTTTTCTCCTGCTTTGTTCTATTTACTAAATAAAGCAACCTGTTCTGAGAAGGCTGCTGGTCACTGGTCACGGGCTCCTGAAGGGGAGAGCCATGGGCATCCAGCCGGGCAGACATGGCAATAAGTGGTTGGCAGAGATGGGGCATTGGCCCAGATCCCAGTCTGAAGGGGGAAGAACTGCAAGATTCTACCAAAGCCAGGTGAGGGCATGCAGCTGAACACCTGAGGGGGTCACGGAGAGACCAGTGAGGAACAGAGGCATAGCTAGCCCTGTAATCAGGGCAGGGTCCCACCCAAGAAGAATCCAGTCCAGGTTGAGACCCTGAAGCCTGTATGCTGGAGTAGGATTCAATCATTCCTACCTGAGAAGTTACAGAAAATGAAGGTTCATCTTGCTTGACTTAATCTCCAGATCACGATAATACCACATGTCCTTGTACTGGATACAGCACATAGATACTGGAGAAGTTAGTGATTTCAGTAAATAGTCCCTCCTGCCCTGCTAATGATACCAGTCTAGACGCATCCATTCCCCTAATCCTCCCTCCGACTGTTTTCAGTATGCTGTCTCCTACACATGGAACAGTCAATCCATTCCCATTCACTGAGGCATGAGTGTTTATATTTACATTTGTAAACAACGCACCCCTTTCCTCCACTGGGTTAACCGTGTGCCCCATTCGTCAGTTGTCTCTTTAACACAAGGCATGATTGTTTTTGTCCCTTCTTTCTGTGTTTTATATTTCAGTGCTTGTCCACACTATATTTTGTTTAAAAAAAAAATATATCAATGAAGTGGTTGAATGTAAATAGAATGACGTCTTCTGATTCATGTTCATACATTTCTGGGAATGGCATTAATTTACTGGTTTCCTTTCTCCGACAAACACAGTAATTCAACAGTTACTCACCTCCTGCCAATCCTGAGTCATTCAGTCTCTTGTCCTTTCTGCTGCAAGCGGGGAGGTCTGTTTGGGCTCTCATGAACGGATTAATTTGTATAGCTACTAGCCTTTGGTGGTCCCTCTAAGCAATTCTAGGACTGGTAACATTTCTCATGACTACAGTGGCTGATTTGAGTCATTTGGGGTAAAATTTACAAGAGTGCTGAAGTGACTTAGGAGCCTAAATTCTATTTTAAAGAGATTTAGGAGCCTGCGTGCCATGATCTTTCAATGCAATGTAGGCAGCTAAGGGCCAGATTAAGAAAGGTATTTACATGACTAGCGGATTGGGGCCTATTTGGATTTACAAAGTCAGCTAAGTAGATGTGGTGTCTAACTTCCATTGACGTCAATGGGGTTCACATGCCTAACCTGCTCAGGTGTTTTGGAGCATGTCACTAGGTGCCTATCTGCACCATAAGGCACCTGAAGAGCTTGGATAATCAGGCCCCCACGGCTTTCTGAAAATTCCACCTTTTATCAGAAGGGGCTTTCAGCTCCTAAGTGGTTTGCAAGGTGTTTTAAATTGGAACTTATTTGTTTCCTTTGTGTCTGTGTGACCCATTTGGGGCTACTGAAGAAGGAAAAGAACAGGAGACTGAGAGGAATTTATCTGAGCATTTGCTGTCCTGTGAAAGAACAGATACCCCCCACTCTCTTCATATAGCAATTATTAGTCAGGTGCCCTGGATTATTAGAGTATGGATCTATCTGTAACTGACTAAAGCCCAGCTTGATACATAAAGTAAATGTGGACAGGAAGGGGAGGCTTCCTAGCTGCAATCAGGCCTGATGTGTAGCAAAACAGAGGGCTGTGGGCAGTGCAATCCAATTATTGGGGCTCTTGACTCTGAAACCAGCTCCTTGCCAGCTCAGTAAGAATAAAAACAGATACGCTGGGTCATAGCCATCGATGGACCTGCCCTCCATGAACTCATCTAATTCTTTTTTGAACCCAGTTATACTTTTGGCCTTCACAACAACACCTGCCGACCAGTTTGAGAGGGTGACTGTGCGTTGTGTGAAGAAATACTTCCTTTTGTTTCTTTTAAACCTGCTGCCTATTCATTTCATCACCTGGTTCTTGTGTTATAAGAAGGGATAAATGACACTTCCTTATTCACTTTCTTCACTCCAGTCATGATTTTATAGACCTTTGTCTATCATATTCCCCCTTAGTCGTCTCTTTCCCAAGCTGAAGTCTGACTGCAGCTTGAGGGTAAAATATGCTGAGTGGGTCCGGTTCTTGGGCCTGGTGCAGCACTGGGGTACTGCAGTCCTATGCGTGCACATCCTCTCACTATTTATGAAGGTCTGCAGGTGTTGGTATCACAGGAGCCCCTGTGATGACTCAGTGCCAGCCATGTGCTCCCCAACAATGGGGTAATCCGTGGCTTGGGGAGATTTCACAGGTTTCTGACACTTTGTGCTGCTAGTTCAATAAATGAGAGAATTTGGCCCTACTTTTTCTAGGTTTGGGATCCTCCAAGGTAATCCACCTAAATTAGCCTCATTGTGGTACTCCTCAGTGAACAGTCAATTTCTATTTAATGCACCCCTGGCTGTAATGTAGAACGTATTCAATGTCACTTTCTCCTTCATAGATTATCTGCTCCTTCTACGCAACCCTCCAGCAAAGGATCAGTGGTGAATTAGTAGCACCACAATCATTTCTGTAGCATCTGACTGTTCTAGCCAATAAACAGAGCATTATGACTTCACTGGAGGCTCATTCGGGAGAAAGCGGGCTGCAAGGAGAACGTTCTTATTGAATCATAGCAGATTAGGGTTGGATGGGACCTCTGGAGGTCATATCTAGTCCAACCCCCTGCTGAAAGCAGGATCAACCAAAACTAAACCATTCCAGCCAAGGCTTTGTCAAGCTGCAGCTTAAAAACTTCTACAGATGGAGATTTCACCACCGTCCTAGGTAACCCATTTAAGTGCTTTACCACCCTCCTAGTGAAAAAGTTAAATATCCAACCTACACCTCTCTCACTGTAACCTGAGACCATTGTTCCTTGTTCTATCATCTACAACCATTGAGAACAGCCTAGCTCCATCCTCCCTGGAACCCCCTTTCAGGTAGTTAAAGGCTGCTATCAAATCACCCCTCATTCTTCTCTTCTGCAGACTGAACAAACCTAGTCCCCTCAGCCTCTTCTCATAAGTCTTGTGCTCCAGCCCCCTAATCATTTTTATTGCCCTCCACTGGCCTTTTTCCAATTTGCCCACACCCTTTCTTTAGTCGGGGGCTCGACACTGGACACAGTAGTCCAAATGCAGTCTCACCAATGCCTAATAGAGGGGAATAATCATTTTCCTCGATCTGCTGGCAATGCTCCTACTAATTCAGCCCAATATGCCATTAGCTTTCTTGGCAATAAGGGCACATTGTTGACTCATATCCAGTTTCTTGTCCATTGTGTCCCCCAGGTCCTTTTCTGCAGAGCTGCTGCCTAACCAGTTGGTCCCCAGTCTGTAGCAGAGCATGGGCTATTGCATAACTAAAATCCCTTCAGTCCATCAAAACTGACACATAACACCAAGCCATTGATGCAACATTTTTGCTCCTTTCCATCCCCAGACAACCTGTGAAAATTGAAAAAAGCTAAACAGCCATTGCTGGAAGCAAAACCAACAGGATACAGCTGTGGTCACCTGCTATGTGTCCTTAGATCAGATAACTATATGAGTAAAACGAAAAATTTTTAAATATGCTTGCTGTGTTTCACAAGTGTAGCGCAGCAGTGCCTAATCCCACTCAGAGAAGTTTTACCAAAACTCTTTGTATCATCCTATGTTCTCTGAAGGAAGCTGAGGTGAAAGATGATGAGGTTGGGGGAATTAAAATCTATGTCAGATGTTGTCCCAGCAATGGATGCTAATCTCGTGTGACAGTGATCAGCCAAAATATTCAGATCAGCACATTAACAAATCCACACCAGGTTTTTAGATGCCTCCCCCCACCCCATCCAATTCAAGGAAGCCATCTTCCAGCTCTATACATGCAGTCACTGAGCTCCAGATGGCTAGTGAGGCAGAGGAAGAGTGACTCCTGCTCCTGATCTGGCAGTAACAGAAAAGGGGGGAATGCAGTGAAAATCCAACCAGGATCCTCACTCACCCCCCAGCTGTAACTCCATTCATGCACAAATAGAATGTCACACTGACCTATGCGCCTCCTTCAGTGATAAGGGCCTCACCTTTGTTTCTATACAGTCGGACAAAGAAACTGCAGTTTGAGGTCCCAGCATCTAGAAGAATACTCTGGGGGGCACTGGAAAGACGAGGGCCAGAAGGTCAACAGAAGGCCTATCTACAGTGCAGCATTGTCAGCCAGCTGCCCTTGGCTGTATTCTCTAGGATCCACTGCTAACGTTAATGGGTTTAGGACTGGATTCAGGAAGACAAACTGCCCCATAGGTTCCAAAGCCAGAAGGGCACCTGTGATCATCTAGCCTGACCTCCAGCATCATGCAGGATTTTAACCCTCCTCACATTTCAAGGTTAATCTTTCACGTTTTCCTATGAGAGGTGGGAGGTCCCTTTTCTCTCCCCCTCCCTCCTGTTCCATCAGGGATGCCTCTCTCAGCAGGTACATTCCTACCACTGATTTGTGCTCTGACAGTGGGCCTACAAGACCCAGGCACAAGTATCTTGAGCACCATCTACTAGCGCCTTATCCTACTAATAATATTCACATACATACAACGAGAGAGCGAGGGCATCCCAGTACCAAGAGGGATAGCTTGTGGTGTAGGGGAAGCAGAGGGGATGACTGTGGAGATGAGGTAGGTAAGGTGTGTGGAGGGCATTGCACGTCAGTTATGTGGTAGTGTAACAGAACTGCCTGTTATAAACTAGTACAAATAAACTGCTGGGGGCTGGGCAAGTCTTCATCCTGGTTCAGAATTAGGGAGGCACAAAAGTAGTTAAAGAATCTGGTCCTCCATATTTTTTTCCACCTAAAACAGCCAATGCAATTAGCACACTTTAGAGACCACTACACAAAGCTTTGTGAAAATGATAGGCATCTATGGCTCTTTATGGAATGAACAGGCATTTTATCACATTGAGGTCACGCAACCTCTTCTATTTTTATTCGACCAAATGCTGACCTCGGGTTCATTCAGTTTTACTATTCACCGAAGTAGAGCTGGAAAGAGAATGGAAACTCAAGGTCATGGAGGATTTGGAGATTTCAAAATTCGTTCGTGTTTCGATTTGAAATAAAATCCCCAAATTCTGAAATTCTCTGTGAAAAATGTTCTGGAAACAAAGTTTCAGCTTGAGTAAAACATTTCATGTCAATTTTAACTGTTTAATAATCTATATTATAGCATAATATATAATATAATGCAAAATAAAACTATCCAAATACAAAGTTATTTAAAAGGAAAAATCAAAATGTTATATTTTAACATTATTAGAACATTTTCCCCCTTGCTTGCTCAAATAAAATGTTGGCAAAATCTAAACAATTTTACAAAGCTTTTTGATCTTGATCAAACTGCGTTTTCTGACTTCCATCAACTTCTTTTTTAACCACCTCTAGACTGAATTCAGTAGGAGCTTTAACTGAGTGGAGAGAGTCAGGATGTCATAATTTGGCCCATTAGTAGCAAACTGACAAGTATTGCTTTCAAATTCTGTTAATAAAAAAAGAGAGGGACATAAAACAGTCTTGCTCTCAGACCACAACTTTGTGCATCTGGTCAGGATTCAGCCATGATGTTTTTGTTATTATAACCAAGTTACAAAACCTCACTGCTGATGCAGCCTAATGACAGTGGTGTGGATGGCGTCTGGATTTCCTCTACTCAGTCTGTCAGGTTTACGAAGAACAGACAAGATAACTATCGCTAACTCAGCTTTTGTCTGACAGAAATCTGTGACCTATTTAGAAACAACCCCGAGTACAACAGCCCTGTGTGCCAATGAAAAGGGAAACTGTTCTGACACTCACCTTGTGGAGACATTGACATGTTGACAACTGTGCTGTGCAGGAGAATGGACTATCGTTCATGGAAAACAGGGCTATGCAGATAGAAACGTGGCAAAATTGTAAGCAAATGTCAACAGTTCCTTGGGGGAGAATTCATATGAAGTAAGATAATAGATGCAATAACGAAACATGTAAGAGCTCCTACGGGGGCTTTCCACAAGTGACAGTGTTATTATTACCAAGCAGTTCTGGGTCTATTTGTCAGACTCCTGTGCTGCCATGACAGTATGTGTTCACAGCAACACACATCACAAGTTGTCATTTCTGGAGGCCATTGATTTTAATGGAAACAACTGCTTCCACAGGCGGGCATGAAATACAGCTGGGCATGCTGCCTGATATGAAGCTAACATGCAGTATTTCTGTAGGCAGCCCCTTTCCTCTGGTCAAGAAGGAAAAGCTACAAGGCAAACAGATTTTGGGTAATCCCCCGAAGCAACCAAGGTTAATTCACCTGCATTGCTTATACCTTTTTAGGGAAAACAAAGTACTCTACTGCCGAGGAATAGTCCTAGAATTGTCCTGTGCATTCATTTACTTTTACGCATTGTGCTATAATGGCACAGATTCAGAGACAGTCCCTTCCCTGAACAGCGTACAGCCTAAGGGACTGATTGTGAATAATGCCCTATTCCCATGGGAGGCTTATTCACATTGACTGACGCTTCTTGCAGTGAAAGGCTGTGTTCACCGGGAGTAGAGGAATTATACTTCCTATGAATAGATATGTTGGACCGAGGGTGGAAGAAAGAATGGATTATTATCTCCACTTTACTGAAGGGAAAGGGAGGCACAAAAAGACTCAATGACTTGCTCAGGGTTGCACAGGGAGTCTGTACCAGAGTCAGATACAACCAGTCCAACAGCGCTTTCATCAAAAGAAGGCCCATCCTCTCTGCACAAATACCCTGTTGATGAGATCAGTGGAAATGTTTTCAAACCAAAATGGCCTTTTTCCAAAAAAGATGCTTTTTATGACAAACTGTTGACTTCTGTGCTTTTTTTGTTCATTTTTTTTCTGTGCTAAGTTTCTGTGACATTTTGAAGGGAGCTTTTTTTCATGTGGAGTTTAATCACAAATGCTCTTGGCCCAGCTACAGAAATGCTTCAGACACAGCCTACCAGAAGTTCTGGTTAGCTGCTTCTGCCTGGTTATTGAAGAGACCATGGGAAGAAAAGAGAATTCAGTGACATCATCTTTGGGCAAACACAGAGCCCATTCGCCATCCTACAGAGCTGACGTGGGGCAGGAATCTTCCCCCACACCACGGAGTGCCTGAGGAGTGTCCACTTGGAGGCAATTGTAGCCAAGCGAATAAAGCATCCTCGTCCCTGCAAGACTTTCCTTCACAGGGACAGGGTAGGGTGATCCATGGTAGCGCAGATCTCCCAACCCTGCCCCGCTCCTTGCTTGCCAATAGACATGCAGGCGGCTCCATACCGTGCCCCTGGTGTGTACTGAGGGGAAAATTCACCTCCGTGTGCAGCACCAGTGGGAGGGCAATGTGACACTTAGCTCTCAGTTACTCCTCCTTTTGAAGGGTTTAAGTGATGTGTAGGGTTGTGTGGAACATCACCCCTATAGTGCATCCAGCAACCCCTGGCCCCCCTTTCAGGTAGTTAAAGGCTGCTATCAAATCCCCCCCTCACTCTTCTCTTTTGTAGGCTAAACAAGCCTAGTTCCCTCAGCCTCTCCACTTAAATTTGAAAATAATAATATGAAGTGAGCAACGTACACTTTGTATTCTGTGTTGTAATTGAAATCAATATATTTGAAAATGTACAAAAAACATCCAAAAATATTGAGATAAATGATACCCCTATTATTGCTTCACAGTGTGGTTAAACCTGTGATTAACTGTGATTTTTTTTAAATCTCAGGACTAATGGCGATTATTTTTTTTATCGTTGGAAAGCCTGAGTTTTCTTTGAACTGTGGGGAATTATGTTCTGCTTCTGGGATCTAGTTTCAGGGATTTGCTCCTTGGAAGTTGCTGTGGCTTTTGAGGGTACCCAGAATAAGTGTTATTAAAATGACTCTTGTTATTTATGCCAGTTTGTGCCTGCAGTGGTTCCACACGCCCCTACAGAAAGTTATCTTCAGGGTTTATTGAAGGGTGCAGCTCAGCCTTACGTCTATTTGAGGAAAGGAGACAAAAGAACACAAGTGGAGGTTCCTGGAATGGCTGGCTGGTCTCCAGGGGGTCAGGTGGGAGTAGGGTATTTCAGGTCAGACTTCGCGGCTGCCCAGTCTGCAGAACAGCCATTAAAGCAGGACTAGGGCACATTTGGTCTCTTCCTCCTATCCTGGGTGGTTCTCTTCCCAGCCAGCTGACCATTCAGCCAAGGGGAAGGTGGAGCGGGTGGGAGTGAGGCAGGCACCACTAGTTCTCCCATTAGGAATGCAAAACCAGCTCATTTGAGATCAGAGAAGTACCTTCTATGTACTTGTGTAGGAGCACCGCTGGGCCTGAAGGTCACTACAGTGTCCCAGCCTAATACCCGAGGGAGGGAGGAGGCCCAGGATGGTCATGGGGAGAGATTAGGGCAGGACCCACCTCCAGAGTGATTTACCCTGAATACATCCCCACAGACATCGGATGGTCTTAGTCCATATATCAGCCAATCTAGGCAGTGAATGCCGTGCATGTCTCCCTCATGCCAACTCCCTTTCCACTGGTTCTTGTGAGGAACACAGCTCATCCAGACCCACCTACATCGAATTTATATCTTAACCTGAGTTGACCCAGCTAAAAATCCACATACCGTGATCACAAAATACTGTGATCTCCAAAAGGACAGCTGAAAACTGCTTTTTTGAGTGTAAATGAGGGTTAGAATCACAGAGGTTTGATTGGCTTAGACAGTCACACACTGTGAGATCTGCAGAACTGCAAAAGTTCTTGGCAAATAGACTGATCAAATATTAACCTTTTTGCTGTTGGTAATTGGTTATTTCCCTGCTTAATTTGATTTTGGACCATCATTCATCATGATTAGATATGCTGAGAAGCTAGGCTCTGATTGCCTTTTGTATTGTGCCTTGTACAGTCACACATATATATATATATGTAGCGAGTGTCAAATGCTACAGTTCTGGACTGGTAATACTGTACACATACGTTACACTCACTACATGGCTACACAAAAAGCACGATAGTGGAAAACCAGGACCTGTGTGTCATAATTACTGTATGAGTAATAGAAACAATATCATGTGACCTAAATGGCAATCAAAATTGCCTAACACAGCTTGAATTTTAAACATCTGAATACTCACAACAATCTACAGCCCCTAAGAATTTATGCAACCAAAAAATTGAATAGTGCATACACACTGAAAACTCAACTGTTCACAGGCACTTGACAAACAGAACAAGAAGCTAAATTAATCAAATAACTGAGGAATTAGAGTTCTGCAAATTGAGGCAAGAAAACCTCTATGTGCCTGGTAAAGTCTGTTTCAGTAGTATTGCATTATATTACAGAACAATAGAAATTAGATATGGAAATGACCTACTAGGACATCCCTTCTTGGACTCCTTCCAACGCAGGATTATTCCCTATAGTTTAGTCTCATGTGCTGTGTCCAATTAGAAATGTTTGACATAATAGGACTTCTAGCCATTATCCGTGGAAAACTACTGCAGGGTTTAATAAAATTCACTGTTAGCAAGATATGAAGACAGACCAAGGAAAAACTATTCCTGAAATATAAGAGAGATATTTCTTCCACTGGGCTACATACTGTTTTCCCTCCTTATTGTTTTCCTGAAATAACTTCATTACAGCAGTTCTCAACATTAAGAGACAAAGAAAGAAAAGTATTCAACTAAACATTAAAACTCCAAGAATTATAAATTAAAAGTTCATCTCCTTTGATCTACTCTTCGCTGAATAAATTCTTGCAGCATATGCATTAGAAAAGATATGTCAATTGTGGTTAAGGCATTAATTTCTTAATAAGAAGTTTACAAACCAGGTTTTGCTTATTGAGACCCATCACCAGCCCCCTGACAGCTTATGGAGTAGATTGACTTACAAAACAGCCCTACACTTTACTCATTAGAGGGAAACATAATTTGAGAGTGCACATAAGCTACAGCTTTTGGACAGCAGCATTTGTTAAATACTGGAAACAGAACAAATCACTGCAATTATGTTACACAAAGACTGACTTTTAAATTGACATTGTCACTTATTATTCTACTTCTATGACAGCTTTGCTTGGAAGGACAATAATTACATATTCTGAGAGCAGGTAAATGAGTTGCGATTTGCTATTATAAGACTTGATGATGTCTGATTTGTATAAGGTGCAAGGATAAGACTTCAGAAAAAAATACATACAAAACCATGAATATGATTTCACACACACATGCCCCAGAGTATGGCAATCTTTATTCAGACAACAATTCAGTTTGGGCCTGATTCTCTATTCCCCTTTATTTTATGCCTCACCAACCTGATTGTCTTCTATGAAGAGGTGACTGGCTCTCTGGATGTGGGGAAGCGGTGGACGTGATATATCTTGACTTTAGCAAAACTTTTGATATGATCTCCCACAGTATTCTTACCAGTAAGTTACAGAAGTATGGGTTGGATGAATGGACTATAAAATGGATAGAAAACTGGCTAGATTATTGGGCTCAACAGGTAGTGATCAATGGCTCGATGTCTAGTTGGCAGCCAGTAACAAGCGGAGTGCCCCAGGGTTTGGTGCTGGGGCCAGTTTTGTTCAACATCTTCATTAATGTTCTGGAGCATGGGGTAGATTACACCTTCAGAAAGTTTGCAGATGACACTGAGATAAGGGGAGTGGTAGATAGATATGCTGGAGTGGTTTGATAGATATACTGTAGAATAGGGATAGGATAGAAGTGACCTAGACAAATTGGAGAATTGAGCCAAAGGAAATCTGATGAGGTTCAACAAGGACAAGTGCAGAGTCCTGCACTTAGGATGGAAGAATCCCATGCACAGCTACAGACTAGGGACCAACGAGCTAGGCAGCAGTTCTGCAGAAAGGGACCTGAGGGTTACAATGGACAAGAAGCTGGATATGAGTCAGCAGTGTGCTCTTGTTGACAAGAAGGCTAATGGCATATTGGGCTGAATTAGTAGGAGCATTGCCAGCAAATCGAGGGAAGTGATTATTCCCTTCTATTTGGCACTGGTAAGGTCACATTTGGAGTATTGTGTCCAGTTTTGAGCCCCCCATTACAGGAAGGAGGTGGACAAATTGGAAAGAGTCCAGTGGAGGGCAACAAATATGATTAGGGGGCTGGAGCACAAGACTTATGAGGAGAGGCTGAGGGAACTAGGCTTGTTTAGTCTGTGAAAGAGAAGAATGAGGGGGGATTTGATAGCAGCCTTTAACTACCTGAAAGGGGGTTCCAAGGAGGATGGAGCTAGGCTGTTCTCAGTGGTGGTAGATGACAGAACAAGGAGAAATGGTCTCAAGTTGCAGATGGGGAGATCTAGGTTGGATATTGAAAAAAAAATCACTAGGAGGGTGGTAAAGCATTGGAATGGGTTACCTAGGGAGGTGGTGGCATCTCCATCTTTAGAGGTTTTTAAGGCCCAGCTTGACAAAGCCCTGGCTGGGATGATTTTGTTGGGGTTGGTCCTGGTCTGAGCAGGGGGTTGGACTAGATACCTCCTGAGGTCCCTTCCAACCTTCATCTTGTCTGATCCTATGAGATGCAGTTCTGGCCTCTGGAATGTCAACTGAAACTTTGCCATTCACTTCAGTGGGACCAAGTGTCACCCTGGGAGTTTCTGCCTGGAAAAGGACAGCAGAACTGGGTCCACCAGGAGCTGCACTTTCGAGATGCACTGAAAGTGAGTAAAAAAGTAAATGAGTACCAGATTTTTCAGAGTCCACTCACATTAAGCAGGTGTGAAAACTTCTGATCCACCGTCTCTGAACACTTGTAAGGAACACTAAGAAACAGAAACAGGGGAAGTGTGCGAGTGAGTTCTTCCGGTGAAGGAGGAGAGACTGCACTGTCCATGGGCTGCGTTTGTCTGTCAGTTTGTTTGCTGAGCCCTTGCTTGCCTGGAGTTTACAATATGGTCTGCTGTGGGAACGGAGCCAAGTGGCCTGGTAGGCTCAGAGTTTACTAACAAGGATGTAGCCTAGTCTCCATAGATCCCTGGCCTCTTTAGGGTCCCTAGACAACGGGAGAGGGCTAACTCGGGGAGAACAGAGAGTTAAAAATCCAGCTCCAAAGTACCAGAGGAGCTAGCAATCAGGGGGATATTGTGAGGGAGTTAGAGAGGCATCACTTCCAGGTCCAACCCTTGAGCATGGAGAGCCCCGTGATGGAGTGAGCAATCAAGGTAAGGAGAATTTGGCAGCAGTGAGAATTTTGTGGCAGGAGGAGACCAAGGGATTTACAACCTAGCTATTGGCAGAGCACCTGAAACCACCTAGAAAAGAAACACAGAAGAGAGGAAACAAACAAACCAACAAGCAAAGAAAATCTGGACACCTAACAAACATTCTCTAAACTTAAAGCAAAAATGAATAAACAAAACCCTGCAAAAGTAAAAATAATGCCGGAGCAGTCCAGCAGCAGAATGGAGGCTGTCTAGTTCATTGCACTGTATGCAACATGTGCAGTGGCCTGTTGTGTGGGCAGGTGGCATATGTATCCATTCAGTGCTTGCAACTCACACCTCTCAGAGACTGAGTACAGGCTTTTAAGACCACAGTGGCTGAATTGGAGGAGCTAAAGGAGACGGTGAAGTACACAGACAAAACTTGCAGGACACTAGAGCAGTCCCACCCCTAGTCTGACAGCCTCTGTGCTGTTGAGGAGGATGGCATTTGTGGGGAAGGAGAACATAAAGCTGGAGTGGTGGGAAATGATCACATAATTGGGATTCTCCTTCCAAATGATAATGTGGTATTATCTCACACTTTGGGGAAGGGGACTTACGTTATTAGGAAGAGACAGGGAATGGTAATGGGGGATTTGATTGTTAGAAATATTGATAGTTGGGTTTGTGATGACCAGGAGAACCACATGGTGATTTGCTTGCTGAGTGAAAAGTTGGAGACCTCTCAAGACATATAGGTAGACTTATGTGAAATGCTGGGGTGGCGCTGGTGGTCATGGTGTATGTAGGTACCAGTGACATAGAGAAAGGTAGGAGAGAGCAGCTGGAGGCCAAATTTAGGCTGCTAGGTAAGAGATTAAAGTAAGGGACCTCCATGGCAGCATTCTCTGAAATGCTTCCAGTTCCATGAGCAGAGCCAGTCAGATAGACAGAACTGCAGGGCCTCAATGTGTGGACAAGACGATGGCAATACAAGAGGGATTTAGGTTTATTAGGAACTGGGGAATGTGTTGGGAAAGGAGGAGCCAATCCAGGAAGGATGGGATCCACCTAAACCAACATGGAACCAGATTGCTGGTATATAACATTTAAAAAGTCATAGAGGAGTTTTAAAAATATGGGCTAGGGGAAAACAGACAGATGTGAAGGTACACGGTTCAGCCAGAAACAATGCTTTAGTGGAGGATTAATTAAAGGGGATATTCAATATCCTAGTAAAGAAATTAGGATAGAAATTGATAATGTTCATGTAGGAACTGAAGTGAAACAAACAGAAGAGTCCCATTCAATTATATCACATGAGGACAGACAACTAAATATTGACATTTTTATAAGTGTTTCTGTAAATGCTTGAAGTGAACTTGATTGCCTGAGTGAATGAGGATATTGTTAGAATAGGCAGCACTGAAACGTGGAGGAACAAATGATAATCAACTGGGGCATGGTAATATCAGGGAACAAAACATACAGGCATAAAAGAGTCGGTTCCATTGGTGGGGGTAATAGCACCATAAGTGAAAGAAAGCATACAGTAAAGTATGGTAAAAATCTTAACTGGCTCAAAGTGGAGCACAGAATCCTAGGGATAGAAATTCCATGTTTAAATAATACAAGTATAGCAGTAAGGATATACTCCTGACCACCCAGCCAGGATGATGATGGTGATTGTGAAATGTTCAGGGAGATCAGAGAGGCTACAAAAACAGAAAATGTAATAAAACAGGGGATTTCAACTATCCCCATATGGACTGGGTATATATCACCCCAGAACAGGATGGAGAAATAAAATTTGTAGACACCATCAATGACTTGTTCTTGGAGCAGCTAAAGAGGCAAATCTTGATTTAGTCCTAAGTGGAGCACAGGTGACTATAGCTAAATCTGTCAGTAATAGTGACCATAATGTAAATTAAATATAACATCCCTGTGGGGAGGGAAATACCAAAGAAACCATCATAGTAGAATTTAACTTCAGAAATGGGGAACTACACAAAAATTAGGAGGCTAACTAAATGGAAATGAAAAGGAACAGTCCCAAGAGTGAAATGCCTGAAAGCTGCATGAAAATTACTTATAAACACTATAATAGAGGCTCACGCTCAGTGTAAAGCCCCATCCCACACAAAACAAACAAACAAAAAAACACAGTAAGAAGGCCAAAAAACGCTATCGTGGTTAAACAGCAGAATACAAGAGGTTGTTAAAGGCAAAGTGGAACCCTTAAAAATTGGAAGTCAAATCCTACTGAGGAAAATAGAAAGCAGCATAAAGTCTGGCAAGTCAAGGATAAAAGTATAATTATGCAGGCCAGAAATGAATTTGAAGAGCAACTAGCAAAAGACACAATAACTAGAAGAAAATGTTGGGTTTTTTTTAATTACATCAGAAGCAGGAAGACTGCCAAACAAGAAGAGAGACCACTGGACAACCAAGGTGCTAAAGGAGCACTCAAGGAAGACAAGGCCAGTGTGAAGAAGCTAAGTAAATTCTTTGCATTGGTTTTCACTGCAGAGGATGTGAGGGAGATCCCCACACCTGAGCTATTCTTTATAGATTACAAATCCAAGGACCTATCCCAAACTTACGTGGCAATGGAGGAGATTTTGTAATAATTTATCAATTTGAGCAGTAACACGTCCCCAGGACCAGAGGGTATTTGTCCAAGTATATGTAGTGTACTTGGACTTTCAGAAAGCCTTTAACAAGGTCCCACATCAAAGGCTCTTAAGCAAAGTCATGGGATAAAAAGGAAAGTCCTGGAACAGATCAGTAACTGGTTAAAAGATAGGAAACAAAGGGTAGGAATAAATGGTCAGTTTTCAGAATGGAGAGTGGAAAATAGTGGTGTCCCCCAGAGTGTCTGTACTGGGACTGGTACTTTTCAACATATCCATAAATGATCTGGAAAAAGGGGTAAACAGTGAGGTGGCAAAATTTGCAGACGACACAAAACTACTCAAGATAGTGAAGTCCAAAGCAGACTGTGCAGAATTAAAGGGATCTCACAAAACTGGGTGACTGGGCAACTAAATGGCAGCTGAAAGTCAATGTTGATAAATGCAAAGCAATGCACATTGGAAAACATAATCCCAACTGTACATTCAAAATGATGGAGTCTAAATTAGCTGTTACCACTCAAGAAAGATATCTTGGAGTCTTTGTGGATAGTTCTCTGAAAACATCTGTTCAATGTGCACCAACAGCCAAAAAAGTGCCAAGAATGTTAGGAAGTATTAGGGAAGGGATAGATAATAAAAGAGAAAATATCACAATGCCTCTTTATAAATCCATGGTATGTTTACACCTTGATTAATGCATGCAGCTTTGGTTGCCCCATCTCAAGACTGATACATTAGAACTGGAAAAAGTACTGAGAAAGGCAACTAAAATGATTAGTGGTATGGAACAGCTTTCATATGACAAAAGATTATAAATACTGGGACTGTTCATCTTAGAAAGAGACAATTAAGGGGGGGGGATAAAACTGAGGTCTATAAAATCGTGAATGACTTAGAGAAAGTGAAAAAAGGGTAGTGTTATTTACCCCTTCAAACAACACAAGAACCAGAGATTACTCAATTAAATTAATAGGCAGCAGGTTTTAAATAAACATAAGGAAGGGCTTCTTCACACAACATGCAGTCAACCTGTGGAACTCATTTCCAGGGGATGCTGTGAAGGCCAAAAATATAACTGGGGTCAAAAAAGAATCAGATAAGTTCATGGAGGATAGGTCCATCAATGGCTATAAGCCAGATGGTCAGGGATGTAACTCAATGCTCTAGATGTCCCTAAACCTCCGAGTGTCAGAAGCTGGGACTAAAGGATGGGATGGATCACTATAGCCCATAGGACCAGCTTGCCTTTATTATATTCATTAGTAATCAGAGAACCTAGAGGCCTGTGTCCTGTAAGACATTAGCTTTAGCAGCTTTCACATAAGGCTTGCTGTAAAAACCCATAGAGGAAATGATTCTGAGCACTATGTGTCTGAGAGAAAAGGGGAACTAGGCAGACCAAACTGCTTCTAACCTGACTCTGCAGAGTGATATTAAAATTAGGGACCTATGAAACATCTAATTATAAGGTTCAGCATCCTTTTAGACAAGTCTGTGTCTAATGAACATATACAAGGTACAGGAAACTTATTACTCCTCTAACCTGTAAGTGCTGTGGGAGGGAGTGGGGGAAGTAGTAAGGGAAACACCCTTAGGTGAAATTCGAGCATTAAGTATTTATGATGTTTTGTTACTTGCATATTTGTATTAGCCAAATTGCAACCACAAAACTTATTGGTTTAAATCAATTGCTATGTCTCTTTATTCCAATAGCAGATATCAAGTTAGCTGCAATTCCAGACGTATCCAATGTGGTAAAGAAAGAAAGCAAGGTATAATCTTTCTCCTTTACATAGGAAATATCAAAGCCTCTAACAAGCAAGATGTAGTACTCTCTGCTCAGCACAACATGAATTATAGTTACTGTTATAAAAGTCTGAATTCATCTAAAGAAAATGCTCAATTTATCTCTTGCAATTTCTCCTCTATATTTCCTAAATAAATAAGTCACGTGTTAATATTTAACCCATTTGTGTTTTAATCTAAGGTCTAAAGATGCAAGGAAAACACCTTTGGCTCCTAATTAAATCATTAAACTTCTTTTATTGGCAAAGCAAGGTGTAACTCCAGGACAATTAATAATTTCAACCTTTCGGTTTCCTGGACCAGCTCTGAACAACACTGTTTAATCCATTGGTGGTATGGTTTTTGATATGTGAGGATTACTAGTTTGTTAGTTATATATTTTGCGTCATTCAACTAGATTATGATTTTTCAAATTTATGGGGAGTTTGTTGCAACAACAATATTTTTGCATGCAAACGTGAGAATAATAAAAATATTCATAGTAAATATCTTTGTGGTATCATGTTATTTCAATATTATACTTAGGATTTAACCCCCCCGTGGATGTGTCCCTATAAGACACCAGTGGTGGCTCAGTCATTGTCTGTAGTGGGATGGAGTCTTGTTAACTATTTGATTTTGCCCTTATAGAACGTGTGCCGTTCTGGTGTTTTCTTTAGGGATAGTGAAAAGAATTCAGTTATCAAATAAAAAGCTGGTAAATGCCCATAACATCAAGTCCTACAGTGTTGTACCAGAAAAGGGATATGTCTTCACATCACTCAATAATTGCCCTGCTCTGTTCATTCCCTCTGGAGCACTTGGCACTGGCCAGTCTCAGAAGACAGGACACTGGCTAGCTGGACTTGTGGTCTGACCCAGTGTGCTCATTCTTACCTTTCTGTTGTTTTGAATAAGATATAATAGTATCACAGTAAGTTAATTAGCCCCCCTCTATGCCTCTGGCATTTAGGGCAGTGACAAAACCTCTCCACTCCTGTCTGTTTCTGACAGTTTTTCAATGGTTCCCCAGCTGCGCCTCATGTTTTTCAGCTCAGCTTCCACAGCTCTTCACCATCTTGGTTTTGGGTGGCCTTGTTTTCACTTGCCTTCAAGTGTGCATCTTATTGCTATTCTACTGATGGAATCAACTTCCATCCAAAACACATGGCCAATCCATACCCAACACCTGTTAATGGTGGTGCTCATATCTTCTTGACTAGATGAGGATTTGAGATTGTTCTGGCCCAAAAGATACAGAGAATTTTTCTGAGGCAGGTTGTATAAAATGAAGACAGCTTGGACATGTCATACTTTGCCTTTCCCCAGCATTCTGCCCTAAAAAAATAGAGTTGAAAGTACACAACTCTGATAAACCTTAAGTTTAGTTTTGATGCTATATTTTGATGATTTCCAGACTTTATTTAAACTCCAAACACTGTCCTTGGCTTTACCGATTCTGTTCCGAATGTCCTGACTTGTTCCACCATCCTGGTGGATGATACTGCCCAGGCATATGAATGTTTCTACATTAATGAGAACATAATACTCTATCTGTACTGGTGACGGTGAGGCAATATTAAAAGTCATGATATCTGTCTTAGTGTGGTTGATTTTCAGTCCAATTTGCTTGCTAAATATGTTGAGTTGGGTTGTTTTCTCTTGTATATGGTGTGGCAAATGGCCGGCTTCTCCCTAGTGGGTCTCGCACTTTTGCCCCTCGTAGTAGGCCAGGGCATCACCAGTTACCCCGTCTTCCCAGGGAGGGGGTAGGGACCCGGGCCCGCCCGCTCCTCTGGTTCCCAGCCCAGGGGCCCTCTGAGTTGCAGCTATGTGCTGCTGGCACCTTATTGGCAGCTGCAGGCTTTTCCCCTGGGCCACTCTCCCCCCGTCTTTCTGGCTTCTTGAGCCCAGTACCTTCTTCAGGACTCCACCTCTTTCTCACACTCTGCTGTACTCCGTTCTGTTCTCCTTCACGACTCTACACACCACCATACTCCGTTCTGTTCTCCTCCACTTCACACACTCCTCTGCTCACCACACACCTATTCCTTCCACTCCACACTGTCTCTCAGGAGTAGAGGGTTTTTATAGGCACCTGGGTGGGGCCTTAATTGGTGTCATCTGACTCTAATTACCTTCAATTGACTCTGGCTAATCTATAGGGAATAAAGCCCGGATCATTCTAGCATTTACATAGCGCCCTTCCAGAATTTTCCTACTGCCCTCTGCCCTTGCTATACCACAATGGTGATGGGTATGTGATGCAAGATCATCTGTGAAGTCTTGGTCTTCAAAGGATGAGAAGGTTGTCCATCTAATACCTATGGGCATGTCTTCTGTTGTATGCCACAGCACCCAATCAATGGCAATGCTAAAGAGGATTGTAGACATAACATACCTCTGCCATAGTCCTGTTTTGACTTCACTGTGACTAACAAGACATGTACACTTGGAAGAGAAGCTCTTAATGATGTTAATTATACAAAGAGGGATTCTATAAGCCCGCAGAATATGCCATAGGCTGATCCTATGAATGCTGTCAAAAGCCTTCTCAAAGTCTATGAAGTGTATCTAAAGTTGTCGTTGCCATTCAAAGCTTGGTTCTATTATATTTCTGCTCTGTGCATCCAGACCCATTCTGAAAACAAGCTTGCTTTTTTCTGAGAACACTATCAATTGCCTCTGATATACGCTGGACCAGGGTTCCCAACCTTTTTGGCTTAGGAGCCACAGATATCATTTTTATAACCCCGAAGGGCCACCAGTCTCTGCCAGCAGCTTTTCCCCTGCACTGCTGTCAGATGGAAGGAGTTCAGCGAGGAGGCTGCCTCCTTGCTCATCTCTTGTCCCCCTGGCTGCAGGAGGGAAATTGCCAATGTCCTGTAGCCCCGTGCACACCGCCTGCAGTAGAGGCAGTACAGGGCAGTACTGCCATAGACAGTGACTCGCTTCTGCAGCCAGGGAAAGTGGGGATCAGTGCTTGCCTCCCTCCAGCTCCAGCAGGGACCCCAGCACCTATGGACCCAGGAAGAGTGATTTGCTCTCTGCTGGAGCTGGGGGACAAGAGATCTGATCTCCCCTCCCTCTGGCTCCAGCTGTGACCCCAGCAACTAGGGACCCAGGTGTAGCACTTTGCTGTGCTCTCTGCTACAGCCAGGGAGAGGGGAGCATTGATCTCCCCTCTCCTTGGCTGCAGGAAGAAGCCTGCACCGGTCTTGTAGCCCCAAGACAACATGCTCTGCCTGGGCCCTTAGGCAGCAGCCCCTGTCTGCAGCCAGCAGGAGGGAAGCAACAGGGCACTCTGAAAGGTCGCAGGGGCCACGAGTTAGGAACCACTGCACTGGACTGTGACCTTACACAGTACGTCACTAGGCACAGATAACTATGTAATACCACACCGGTTATTACAATCCCTGAGAGCTCATTTCTTTGGTATCTTCACCATAACCCCACTGGTCCACTCACCTGGCCCTTTTTTCTTCACCCAAACTTATGTACATAGAGGGCCCAGGACAGATTATGAGCGCCTGAAACCAGTTTATTAAATAAAGCCTACGTGTAATGAGTTTGTAAAAACAGTCTTTGACATGAGGTCACTTTTTTATCCCACAGTGGGGAACCGTGTGACACAGTAAATGAGTGATAGCACATGTTGTTCTTCATCACAGCAGAACATTGTTTCTCACAATATGCAAATGCAGTTTGTGAAGTGTAAAAGAAGACCTTTTTATTCTGAATCAAGAATAACATAGCTGGAATTATTCTGTTGTCTCTAATGACTATTCTATTCCCCAGATTATTGGTAGATGCCTAAACTCTTTGTAAGGCGTTCTTTACTGTAATTGCATCTGCACATATTTGGCTTTATTCGATCTCTTACCAAAGGAGTTCAGTGAGCAATCCCTAATTAAACAGGGTTGGCTTCAATCCCAATTTAAAATCCTACTGACTCCAATGGGAGATTTTATGAGAAAAGAAAACAAAATGAGGTCCATAAGAGGGAATGATAGTAAATTGGCTCAACTTATTACTTGTCTTAGAGTAGCACCTGGCGGTCTCAACCAAGATCAGGGCCCCATTGCTTTAGGTGTTCTACATACCTATATCTAGAGACGGCTCCATGCCCCAAAGGGCTCACAATCCAAATAGGTAAGACAGACAAAGAATGGTAAAAAGAAAGTGAAAGAGAGGTCCAGAAGAAACTGAGGCACACAGCAATTGAGGGACTTGCCCAAGGTCGCACAGTGATTCTATGGTGAGCTGGGAACTGAAACCAGATCTCCTGAACCACAACAGCCTTTCTCAGTTTGGATTAAATAGATCAGGGTCAGGTACTGCAGATGGTTTTTGTTTTCAAATGGAAGACTTTGCACTCTGTGTGGGCCGAACCAATTGCCATGCGACCCCATTGTGAGGGGTAAATGTCACCCTGTATTCTCTGGAGAAGACAAATGTGGGGTTTGGAAATATTGATGGTGGCTTCTGGGCAGTCATTTCAAAGACAATGATTAGAAAACAATATAGAAAAAAATTAAGATTTCCTGGACAGGCATTCTTGGCTCGATGTCCACAGGCCCCAGAGACCTGCTTACCCTCCAATATGAGAGTATTCGGGTGCCCAACAGAAAATGCGCATCAGAGCTAGGATGTGAAAACACGAGCCCCGTAAAGAGCCATTCATCTTCATATAGGGGTGCATCTTACCTTTCACGAGGCACTGAACTTCACACACACGCTATTGGAACAAAATGTGTTGGGATTTTAGAAAGCTGGGATCAGCCAGGCAAGGTTTAAAATGCTGGCATCATCATGTTGGTCATCTGCACCTTCATTTGATTTTTCTTTGCTCCAAACCATATTATCGGAGATGGTGGTCCAGATCCTCTGAGTTTGATGGTTGCATTATACTGTACTGCCCTAACAAAGTGGCCTTAAAGCCAATAACTGGCCATGGAAGGGCCATCCCACTCTAGGGGAACCAGGGGGAGGAGGTTCCAGTGTAGCAACTACTATTCCCTCCTCTCTCTTTGGCACAGTAGAGGATATGACTGGGGGAAAGTGTCCATGGCCAGGTTTTCCCACACTCTGGCAATGGCTGGCTGCCGTATTGACCCCTTGGGGCTGTTAGAAGCTGGAGTAAATTAGAGCAGCCCTTTAGCTGCTCTAGGTTCTGCCAGGGGACTAGCCTGGCGCACAGCTGTTAAAGGATCAGGGAAGCACAGTCGTATCTCAAAGCCGCCACTAGACAACTCCTGATACGTCCTGTGTGCCTGTCAGCCCCAGCTGGAGTTTGAGGGCTCGAATATCTCATCAGCAGATGAAAGCTGCATCTCCAGCACTGATCAGGAAGACTGACAGAGTTCACAGGAATGTCCCAACGGGAGCTCCTCCCATACAGTGCTGCCCATGAATCATCATCCACCATCCCTCGATACAAGGATTCACTTTGAAACAGGCTGAGGCTTGACGTGAGAGGTTACACCATTGCAGCCTATTGCCAGCCAGCTCTTCCCAATGCGTGGAGTCAGTGCCTCCCTTCTTAAGATACCCTTTCCGGGTGTCCTCGTAGCTCCCCTCTGTCCTCCATGGGCCCTTTTACCATAACTAAGTTGAGAAAAGAGGACTTGCTTCTGAAGACAAGTATCAGCCATGCGCACTCAATGCCCAGCTCAGCGAAGTTAATGTTTCATAATCTTCATCTCAAGGCTGGTGACATTAGCAGCCGAGAGAACACTGGCATAGGTGAGATGGTCTTCCCATCTGATACTGAGAATCTGCCTCAGGCAGGGCTGTTGGTACCACTCCAGACGCTTAAGATGGCTCTGATATGTCACCCATGTCTCGCATCCATAAAGCAGACTGGGGATGACTACTGCATTGTAGATCAGGATCTTGGTTTCCATTCACAGATATCTATCAATAAAGACACGACAGAACTACCTCCAAAAGGATGTGCTCGAATGTGCTATGTTTGATCTCCACATCAAGATTGGCTGTTTGGGAGAGGTGGCTGTGACCTGTCCATGCCTAGGGCAGCCACCTGAAAATGCCAAGGTCAGGGCAGGCTTTAAAAGGAGAGCAGATTCTCTCAACACTGGTGGGTGATCCTGAAGTCAAACTTCCCAAACAGCCACAAACAGTGTTTCTGATTCCCCACACTGGTTATCAAGAAGCCACTATACAAATACATACGGCCCCCTTTACTGCATTTCAGTCTCCGGCTCCCAATTGGCCACTAGGTCCATTAAAGAGATAAGTTATTTAAAACTCTATGCTCTTTACCAAAAAGGTTTCTCCTGAGCCCAAAGGGTCAGCCACAGCACGAGATCAATATAAGTTTGCATCTTACCCAAAATACCACGCTGCCAGCCAATCCCTTAGTAATTAAAACTAAAGAGAAATGTTAAAGGATTAAAGCAATCAGATACATACAAATGATTCGAAAGTCCATATACATCAGGTGTGTAGAAGAATTGTGGAGTTCTCAGGCTTGTATAGTTCCTCTGGTATACATCCAGTACCTGGATGGGTCTCAGCCCTTTGTTTCACAGCTTCAGTTCAATTGTAGATGAATTGATCCAGAAGTAGATAGGTGGCTGAAAGCTGAACAGGGTTGAAGACAAAATGGATCCCGGGGTCTCTGCCTTTTATGTCCTCTGGCGCTTGCCATGCTGCTGGTGGAATTTCACAGGAAACAAAAGGGAGTCCAAAACCACATGAGCAAATCCGGTGACTCATCTAGTATATCCCTGGCTACCCCCCGGGTCTCCTTGCACCTGTGAACGTCTTAATGGGCCGTTAAGATGACTATTGTTATAGTCATCCTGTCTGAGGAGTGGCCTAGAAACAGCCCAATTTGAAATAAAGATATATCAACCATAACCATAACTTTCAGTACACACACAACACACAGATATAAACATCATCATCTTACTCAGCACATTACAGCCTTTCTAACTGTACCTGACATGGCACATCTCTCATGGATTACTATGAGTTTGACATACTGATGTCATAGAATATAATAAATGCCCCCAGTCTCAGCGTGCTTGAGGGTTGATCAGTCATCAGCATCCTGAAGGTTGGTAATAACAGTCCTAGTGGCCTCAGTTTTAGGATGGAGACACTGCAGATTGAAGAGCTGGCCAGCCATGAGATACTCAATCCCAATTCTAGAGGGAGGGTGGTCACAAATAAGAATCAAGATTACAGCAAGATAGATGGAGAAGAGGGTTGGGGCAATAACACAGCCCTGCAAACCTAGATATTACCTTCCATAATGCTTCACAATTGATGGAATCAAAGGCTTTAGTTATGCCAATAAATGCTATAAACAATGGTTGTTGATGTTACTTCTCTTTGATCTATCGTGCAACAAAAATAATGTCAATGGTGCCCTGAGATGGTCTGAAACCACACTGGGATTCCAGAAGGACATCTTCGGCAAGAGGAGATGGTTCAAAAGGATGTGAGCAAGGATCTTCCCAGGTCTGGAGAGGAGGGAATAACTTGGTAATTCCCGCACATTGACTCGTCCCCTTTCTTAAATATGGTCACACTACTGGCATTCTTTAAGTCAGGTAGAATTTCCACATTAACCCACATTCTAACAGGAAGTTGATGACATTTTTGCACAAGCACTATTCCTCCAGTTTTGAAGACCTCCACAGGGATGCAATCTGGGCCTGGTGCCTTGTTGTTTCTAGTCTCAGTGATAGCACAGCTTACTTCCCCAGAGGATGGCAGGTTGGAAAGAGGGTCAATTGCTGAATGCTGAGGAATGACTCAATGGTGGCAGCTGAGACTTCAGATTTGTGGTTCAATCGGCTTGATATGCTCCTTCTAATGTTCCTTGAGGTCTACATTGCCCTTTAGAAGGGAGAAGCTGTCCTAAGATCAGAAAGGGGATATGCCACTTGAAAGTGGCCCATAGATGGCTTTCATTGCTTGAAAAAAGCTTCTCATGTCATATTGATCATCTCTCAATAAATATCCCATTAGACACACCCAGTAGGTTTTCTTTGGGCATTCACTGCTGTGTTACATCTCACAAATCAGAAGAGCTGTCTTAACACTAAATTTGGGCCAAAATCTCAGGCCTGTCTGCAGAGTCTTCGTCCTCACCTGTGTGAACATATAGACACTCCTCTCCAGCACCTTCAAGTGAACTTTTCCTCTCTGTACAAACTGGGGACAGACTGCCTAGGAAGCAACTCAGCAGAAAAGGACTTGGGGGCTCTAGTGGACAAGAAGCTGTATATAAGTCAACAGTTTGTCGTTATTAAAGAAGGCTAATGGCATATTTGGCTGTATTAGTAGAATAATTGCCAGCAGACCGAGGGAAGTGATTATTCCCCTCTATTCCACACTGGTGAGACTTCATTTAGAGTATTGTGTCCAGTTTTGGGCACCCCACTACATAAAGGATGTGGACAAATTGGAAAGAGTCCAGCGGAGGGCAATGCAAATGATTAGGGGGCTGGAACATGAGACTTCTGAGGAGAAGCTGGGGGAACTAGGCTTGTTTAGTCTGCAAAAAAGAAGACTGAAGAGGGATTTGATATCAGCCTTTAACTACATGAAAGAGGGCTCCAGGGAGAATGGAGCTAAGCTGTTCTCCGTGGTGCCAGATGGAGCAATGGTCTCAAATTGCAGTGGGGGAGGTCTAGGTAGAATTTTAGGAAAAACTTTCTCACTAGGAGGGTGGCGAAGCACTGGAATGGGTTACCTAGGGAGGTGGTGGAATCTCCATCCATAGAGGTTTTTAAGACGAAGCTTGACAAAGCCCTGGGTGGGATAATTTAGTTGGGATTGGTCTTTCTCTGAGCAGGGGGTTGGCTTAGATTGCCTCCTGAGGTCCCTTCTAATCTTAATCTGTTATGATTCTCCTTCCTCCCCACTTTACATTGGTCTTTTCTGGCTTCCCTTCCCCCTGATCTTGTCCACTGAGAGCCATACAGACTGTATCTGGGGATCTGGAGATGGGAAATGTGTGAGACGTGAACCTCCTGCAACACCCTCGGTTCTGCTGCAGGAGCTGGGAACCAGGCAGAGCAACCCCAAATTGGTGGAGCTGGCTCAGGCCAGGGTAAGGCTAAGTCTAGTGCCAGTGGTTCAACGCCTCTCTTCTAATAATTCTCCCATTGAACCTGGATCAGTGAGGACAGCTGCCCTCCTTTGCCATGGTACCCCTACCACTCTCCCTTGTGTGGATCCTCTCGCTGCCCCACCCACTCTGGCTGGATGGTGGAAATTGCACCTCTGTGCTCTTGCTGAGGCATTTGTGGCCCACCCACCTTTGATTTCGTACTGCTAGGCCTAAGCCTCTCCATTCTCAGGCCCTGGTGCCAGCATTGCAATGACAGCACCCTAGGGACAGCAGGGCATAGGGTGATAGGCTGGAGAGCTAGGAGTTGATCCTCTCTGTCCTATGCAATTTTTCGATCTGGTTTTGTTTTTTCACATGATGTGCACATCTCATTGTTGCTTTTGCTTATTGTTATTTTAAAGTTACTCAGGGAAGTTAAAATTGGGACAAAACCCCGTCACGATTTGCTGAGGATTAAAGTCATGATATAAGAAATAAGAATTTGACTGTAGGACTGTTGTATCAACTGGAACCCCACTTTAAGCTCTTGTGACTCACAAGGAGATGAGCTGCATTTCTTCACATCTGTATCAAACTACTAACAAATAGAGAATGGGGGGAGATCCAAACTGTGGAGAACTTTTCAAATGCTGGCTGGCAGCCCTGAAACATCTTGCACGCCCTCTGAATTACTGGGGCTGCTTTGTTTTATCAGCTGGGGAATAGCGCCATGTTGAATGTATTGCTTTACCTTGAAAAATCGTGGGAGGAGAAGCATCTGTCATGAGGACGAACATTTTAATCAGCAGTCTGAGGAGCAAGAGAAAAGGTAAGAGAAGAAGAGAGGAATAAAAAAAGAAAGAGGTGTATGGCAATAGATACCCTGTCCAATTGGCAAAGGGTGTGTGCTAGGCCCAAGTTATACATTTATACAGTATTTTACTCATACACGCACCATGGTCCCAATTCTATAGTTAGCGCCATGTGGCTAGATCTCTGTGCCCATGCAGAACTAACTGCAGGATTACAACCAATATATCTGCAAAGGAAAAGGTTGCACTGGTGCAGGATAAAGACTCTCTAGCAGTAAGGAACCCTAGAACACTGGAAATGTTGTTATTTAGTTATAAAAGGAATTGATGGAAAATCTAGTCATATGCCCAAAGACTTTCTAAAACCCCTGCTTTGCAGTGGCAGACCCTGACAATCTGTCATTCTCCATACTCAGGCTACAATGCTTTATTTAACTCTGTAATTTTTATGCTTGCCTGAGGAGAATAGCATCAGGTCAGAGGAATGACCAATCTTTGAAAATCAGGCTGCGTGACCTAGACAGCCTGCTAACTTTTGAAAGCTAGTCACAGACCAGGAAGAAATAAAAATTGTAATGAATGGAACTACCAAATAACTCATGTGTGTCCTGCAGTGACTTTGTAATTCAAATAAAATACATAGGGGCAAGTGGCTATTTAGCATATATAATTCAGCTTTCTAAGAGATTTCTTCTCCCTTCCTAAAAAATAAGACAGAATTGAAGAGACATTTTTCACATGAGCTTTTTCCCAATTAACCTCACATTCATTTGTTTCTGGCTTCTAAAAGTCAGAGTGTGGGATTCATTGTCAAAAGCATGTCAGGCCTGGTCTACATTAGGAAATTAGGTCAAGCAGGGGTTTGAAAAATCCAGTTAAACCAACCTAACTCCTGATATAGACGGCAGAATTCTCTCAGGTAGGTGGATTACCTACTACACCAATGGGAGGACGTAGGTAGTGTCTTCACTGAAGTGTTACAGCAGTACAGCTGCACCATGACAGTGTTTTAAATGTAGACAAGCCCTATGTGATTTAGGAACACAAGTCCCATTGAAAGTCAGTTTCTCCCTTTATATATATACACACCCTTTAGATTTCCCCCCATTCTTTCTAAAATAATGGATTTTCTATTCTGGTTTATTCTTAGGAGAGGAGTTAACAGGTCGCATCAACTTAAATATTCCCTTGAAATATGTGTTAACTACTTACGCTAAACAACCTGTTCCACCTTGTATTGAGCTGCTACACTCTGGGTGCATCTACACTGCAACTAAACACCTGTGGCTAGCCTGTGTCAGCTGACTTGGGTTTGAGTGTCGGGGCTGTTTAATTGCATTGTACATGTTCCAGCTCGAGCTTGAGCCTGAATGTTTATGCTCCAAATAAACAGCCCCGAAGCCTGAGCTCTGAGGGCTCGCATCAGCTAGCACGGGACAGTTATGAGTGCTTAATTGCAGTGTAGACATACCCTCTGAGAACATTTCCCATACCTGAAGAAGAGCTCTGTGTAAGCTTGAATGCTTCTCTCTCACCAACAGAGGTTGGTCCAATAAAACGTATCACCTCACCCATCTTGTGTCTCTAATATCTTGGAACCAACACGTCTACACCAAGACTGCATACAACTCCCTCAACGTCAGTGTCTGCCTTCCTGTTACAGGAAATTTTCCTTATTCCCTTTTCCACCAAGCACTCTTCATTCACACCTTCACCATCACCATGGAAACCTGGAAATGGGAAACAAATTAATGAAGGTTCTCTAATTCAGTGGAATTTTTCTCAGAGCAACTTGCTGCAAATTTGCATCACATAAGCTTGTGCAAAAGGGGATGGGAATGTCAGGGAAAGCTCTGGACAGACAGTGCCACAGAAAGTAAAATAAGCGGGATCTCCTCTGTCATAGCCATGTGTTTGTTCAAACAACTGTGGCACCCTTTAAAATGTTGCTAGTATTGTTCACCTGCCAATCAAGTGTAGTGGGAATCGCACCTAGGACTCTTCCCCCCTCCCTCTCTGATCTAATTAATACAATGTCTATTTTTGCTCCCTTGTCCCCGAACAATGGGTGCTGATCACAGTTCCTCTTCTTCCTACAGAAAGATACTAGCTATCCCATACAGGTCAATGCAGCTGCACTATGCCTTGGTTACCAAGGCAACCAGCTGTGTAAGCCAGGGGAAGCCATGTTTGTTCATCTTTTTCACACTCAGGCTCCTGAAGTGACACGGTAAAATAGCTTGTCCCAAAACGCCCATTTATTCACAAATAGCCTATAAAAGTCTTATCATGAAGGGCCAAGGGGGAGCTGTTTCCACTTCTTCTCCACAATCTTTTGTATTTGAAATATGAATACTGATCTCTTGCTTACCAGCCACAGATAATTCTGCCTTAAAAATCCAAATTATTCTAAACAAACAGCCACCTCAAGAGTGCGTCTGTGTGTGCTGGCAAAGCAGAGTTAAAGTGCCTCATCTGATGGCTGTGAGCAGCCATAGGCATAACGTCCCTTCCCATCTGGTTTAACCTTTCCAGATGCAGGAAGAACGGCTGAAAAGAGGTGTTGATTGCAGAGGAGAAGGGGTCTGGGAAAGGCTAAACCCAAAGGTGAGCGCAAAGGACACAATGTGCTTTGAGGCCCAAGCTGCATTTTGTTCCATTTCTTAGAATGGTGCAGCCCAGAGCATCTCTGCTACAGAGAAGAAACCATTATGGGGAACAGGACACCATGGGAGGGTCCCATTGCAGCAGTTATTCTGGATCAGCCTGTTGGGAATAGGGATTTGCCCCTTCCAGGACTGACTTAGGTCTTGGCCTACACACACACAACTGCCAAATGTTTCTTTTGGTGCTCTGACTTATTTCAAGTCTGGTTGGAGCAAGTTTACTAAATCTTCAACCTTTTATTTCCCCAGGACTCTTAAGAATCCGTCCCTGTGCATTTTATTCCCCATGTAGGTAACATAAATTGTGCATTTAGGTTTGTGAATGTTGTTTAGGTTGGGAAAGCCCCAAGGGTTTGTGGCAAAATGAAACACATTGCTTTGGAATTAGTCCTGCAATGTTTTTGGTTTATGGTTTATGTAAACCTGTGGATCTAGTCAATGCAAGAGAAAAAGGGCTTTAAAATATCTATGAGACCGCTATAAGAACTTTATAAGAACAGAATTGCTGAAGGAGGCAAGCCTTGAAATGCTTAGGAAGACCTTGTTTTGTTACAATACTAATATATTTTCCAGATTCAGCCTGCAAAAAGTCATTTCACCCACTGCACAGTGGGTGGGCATCAAATTGGTCGCCATAGTCTCAGTCAAGGCAAGGAACGGGGAAAGTTCGGAATCTCATGTCGCTATTTGTTGCCATGTTTCTAATCTCGATCCTGCAAGGTGTGACGCACCCTGAGCTCCTGTTGATGTCAGCAGCAGTTGAGGACAATCAGCACTTTGCCAGATTAGTTATTTTATGTATATTAGTTTTTGGCATTCCAAAGAATCACAGAAATGCCAGGTTGGAAGGGACCTCGGGAAGTCATCAAGTTCAGGCTCTTGTGCTGGGGCAGGACCAAATAAATCTAGATCATTCCTAACAGGTGTTTGTCCAACTTATCTTTTGAAGCTTCCGAGAGTGGGAATTTTGTATCTGTGTGTTTGAGTTTTCCTTTCTAAGTACTTTTGACTTGTCTTTATTGAATTTCATCTTGTTGATTTCAGACCAGTTCTCTAATTTGTCAACATTTGTCCCCAAAGTGCCAGGAACCCTTCCCCATTCAGTGTCATCTGTAATTTTTATAAGCACACTCTCCACTTCATTATCCAAGCATTAATGAAAATATTGGGTAGTAGCAGAGCAGGATTGACCCTGGCAGGACTGATTTAGATATGCCCTCCCATTTTGACAATGTACCATTGTTGATTACGATTGGAGCATGGTCTTTCAATCAGCTGTGCACCCGCTTTAGAATAATTACATTTAGAACACATTTCCCTAGTTTACTTATGAGAATGCCATGTATCAAAAGCCTTATTAAAAATCAAAATATATCCCATCTTGTCTCCCCCATCCACTAGGCCAGTAACCCTGCCAAAGAAGTTTGTTTGGTCTTATTTGTTCTTTACAAATCCATGTTGGTTACTCCTTTTAAAAAGTATTATGCTCTAGTTACTTGCAAACTGATTGTTGAATAATTTGTTCCAGTATCTTTCCAGGCATCAAAATTAGGCTGACTGATCTATAATTTCCTAGGTCCTTTGTTCTCCTTTTTAAAGATAGGCACTATGTTTGCCTTTCTCCAGTCCTCTGGGCCCTCACTCGTCTCACATGAGTTCTTGAAGATAATTGCTAACTGAGATTGCTTCAGCAAGTTCCTTAAGTAAATCTAGGCTGAACTTCATCAGGCCCTGCTAACTTGAATACATCACACTTATCTAAATATTCGTTAACCTATTCTTCCCTTATTTTGGCTTGAGTTTCTTTCCTCTTGTTAATATTAATTGTGTTGATCACCATTAACTTTCTTAGTGAAGACTGCAGCAACATCCATATTAACTACCTCAGCCTTCTTGATGTCATCAGTTATTAATTTTCCTTCCCTGCTAAATAATGACTTACACTTTTCTTCATCATTCTCTTAACATATTTAACTAATCTCTTCTTACTGCATTTTATGTCCCTTGCAAGTGTAACTCATTTTGTACCTTAGCTTTTCTGATTCACTTTCTGGTTACTACCTTCACTTTCTGAAACAAAAATCCCCAATACATTCAAAGCCTTATTAGAATTTTTTTGTGTTGCCATGTTACTTTTCCAACAGATGTCTGAGTAGTTAAAGTCCCCCATTACTACTCGGTCTCATGTTTTGTATATGTTGGTTCTTTGTTCTCAAAATGCCTCATCCATTTCCTCTCTCTGATTTGATGGTCTACAGTAGATGCCTACCATGACATGGCCTCCATTTTTTCCCTCTTTTAACTTTATGCAAAGATTTTCAACTGGTCTGCCTTTCACCTCCTTCCGGAGCTCAGAAATAGAGTAAATATTCTTGAGGTGTACTGGAACAGCTTCTCCCTTTTTTCCTTGCCAGTCCTTCTGAGCAAGCTGCACCCCTCTATATCAGTATTCCAGCACAAGACTTATACCACCATGCCTGGAATGCCAGTTAAGCCATAATTTAACTGATGTACCAATATTTCCAGTTCTTCTTCTTTACTCCCCATACTCCTTGCATCATGGATAGACATCTAAGATGTCGAGAAGATTCCACCACAGATTTCACTCTTGTTGCTCCTCTGACCCTATTGTAATTTCCCACATCCTCCCAAAATCTAGCTCTCTGTAAAGGTCAACTTTTTTTATACTTACATGGGGGATTTTCTCACTTGCTTCTTTTGAAACTAGTTTAAAGACCTCACTAGGTCGGTGAGTTGGTGCATGAAGGTGCTCTTCTATAACTTGGCCAGGCAAACCCCTTCTTGTCCCAGCAGACCATCTTCCTGGAACAGCACCTATGGTTGAGGAAGCTGAAGCCCTCCTCTTGATACTATCTGTGCAGCTGTGCATTCATCTACAGAATGCACGTGTCCCTGCCTGGCCATTTTAGAGTAAATCTAACTACAGGTTTGTACGCAGCATTGTTGTAGCCATGTCGGTTCCAGGACATGAGAGAGACAATCTCAGCTCTCTCACCAACCAAAGATATTACCTCACCCATGTTGTCACTGAAGTGTGGGCATCTGGACCATAAATTAAACTACAAAATATTCCAGAAGGCCTGCCCACATCAGCCCACAACTTTTTCAGTAGCCTTAGTAGGAAAGAGAAGACCAACCTCATATGCCTTTCTGAATTATGTTTATGCCCTCACAGCTCATAGAGAGGACCATTATGATCATCTAATCTGACCTCCTGCCCTGCACAGGCTGGAGAAGGTTACTCGGTGATTACTACATCTATGACTGCTCATCTCAACACCATCCACTTAACAGGTTTCTCAGTATCCAATACTGTCTTACTTGAGAAGAATGGTCTTACAGTTAATGCACTGGACTGGGATGCAGGAGGTCTCTGTTCAGATCCTGGCTCTGTCACAGACTCCAAGTGGCCTTGGACAAGTCAGTTAATCTGTGTATGCCTCGGGTCTCCCACTGTACAATGGAGAGGATACTTCCTTTCTCTTCGAGAGTCTTTTCTATTTAGTTTGAGGAAGGACGTCTTGCTTACTTTGTGAGTATACAGAGATTAGCACAACAGGGCTTTGATCTTAGCTGGAGCCACTACATCCTACTGTAAAACAAAATAAAATGCAATGCAAGTTTGGTTTACCATGTCTGATTTATATGTTGGATGGAGCGTTGCATTCCTGTTCCCTTTCACTCATTCTGTATATTTTTTCCCGTCATGGCAGAATTTCCTGAATCTTATGGCAGTGAGTTATTTGGAGACAGAATCAGAGTTTGTTTGGTTCGCTGCACTTTTAGGTAGTCAAATGTGCAAAGCCTCAGTGGTTTAACTTACTTTTTTCACTGGATTCAGCAGCCTGTGTCTTGATTGTATGGCAAGTGTAACAATAGGCAGTTTGATCAGTTGTTTTGAACCTGCCACATCTCTTTTGATTCCTTTCATCTGCTGTTCCATCCTGATGTGTGGCTCTTTTCTGGTTTCAAAGGTGTAAGTGGCTTCCCCAGAGAGAACAGATTAGATATAATGGCCCATGTGCTAGGAATGAGGGTTATTCCTAGGTTTGCTTATCTACAGCACATTTGGTTTGATAAGCAACCCTTTTGAAGACTAATTTTTCTCACAGCTGAGATGCCAACCTCAAAATCCAATGACGCTGCTAGGAAAATGAATGCCAAAAAAATTACTTTGGGATTCTCTCATCAGAGAGAGATGCAAAGTACAGCCTATTACTGTACAACACAGATGAAATAACCTGAATTCCTCATGAGAAATAAATATGTATTAATTAAACATTTACATAGACCAGAGCTGGAATTCGGAAGGTTGAAAAGACTTTGGGTAAATCTGAAGTATTTTTGCATCAATAATATTGTCGTGTATATTTGATGTATGTATTGCACTGATTGTAAATATGGAGACAAGATCTCTCTCTCCAACTGAACGGATGTAAAAATCAAACCATTAAAGCCTGGCTTGATAAAGCCTTGGCTGGGATGATTTAGTTGGGGTTGATCTGCTTGGGGTTGGACAACATGACCTCCTGAGGTTCCTTCCAACCCAATTGTTCATGATTCCATGATTTCAACAGTCAGTGAGAGGATCAGTCTCTTAACAATGATTCCCCCAATGACTTAATACTGTCATCAGCACAAAGCCGTAACAATTATCAGCAGAAACGCTTCGACAAAGCATTTGCATTGAACTGAGCTCTCTCTTCTTCTAGGGAAAGGCACAGTTGGGATCTTCGTCACAATGCAAGCAGGGGGCCAAGGGGCCTAGTGGCTTAGGCTGCTACTTCGTGTCGCATGCAAAAGCATGTAGAGGGGCATAGTCGGAAGGACTCACCAGAGCTGAGGCTGTGCAGAAGAGAAGGAAGCTGAGCCAGGAATACAGCAAGCACTGTGACTTCCCCTTGGGGCAAGGAGGGAACCAGGGCCCATACTGTGACTCTGGGACTGGTTTCCTGCTCTGCCCTTAGCTCAGGGCTTATGCAAATGCCACAGCTGAGACGAAAACACTAAAGTGAATTCAATGCTTGTCAAAGGAGCTGAGGTGATAGATGCAGGAATGGTTGGAAATCAATACTGACGTCGACCCCAGAAAGTGTTTTCTGCATAGGATTCCTGATATGGAGGTTTAGAATATCCAGGCACAGCATGGTCCCTACAAACACAAGGCCTGTGACTGCAAGGAAGCTATGCTGAATGGGTCTAATTGTCAACCAATGGGACACCATCACAGAGACATTGTCTGGAACGTCCTGGATGGCTGTCTGGAAGAATCCAGCTGCATACAAAACTAAGACTTGATACCTAGGCCAGTAACAAAGGGTACATCTACACTTCAAGTGAAAGTATCATTGTATAATGGGCAGACATGCCCAGGCTAGCCTTAGTCTATCTATCCTGGGTAACACTGGTAGTAAAGACATGGTGGCATGTAATTCAGCACGGACTAGCAGCCAGAGTACATAGAAGGGACCCTGGTGGGCTTGTACTGTGCTGTGACAGCTGGGTGATAGCCCCGACAAGAGGAGTGCTCAGACTTGAATGCACATTTAATCTGTTTTCAAGCTCTATATTGCTATTAGTAAATACTACGTGCAGATACAGCTCATCTCCATATATGTGCTACATTCCAACGTATAGCAGAATTTCATTCCTACTCTGCATTTTCCATACACGTGGCTTCTGTCATCAGTGACAGATAAGACAAAGTTTGCCTCATTTAGGCCCTATCATACTTGTTCACTGGTATCTTACTACGGAGAATTGTTCGGTTCCGCAGTACAAAATCAACAACACAACACTTACTTCTATCCAGACTACTGTGAAGTAGAGTGACTATTAGCAGTAACAGTTCATGTCGTAAAAAGGAATATGTCAAGATCCAGATAGAGCATAGAGAGAATACAGCTCTGTAATCAGTGCTGTGCTGTTTTTCATAGTGCTGAACTTTCATACATAGGAAGAACAGATTGTTCATCTGTATTCTTCATGAGGCAAACATATTTTATATATATATGTACTCAGAAATATTAGTCTCCATAGTAACTAAAAGTTATTATTTTAAATAATTATAGTGTGAAATTCACCTTTGTGCAGAGGAACAGCACAAAGGACTAAGCAATACTCAAGTCCTCAAAATATGGGTTAAGTTGAACATTAGAAGAACTGAGCAAAATGTGGGTGACATTTCTGGGGCAATAAATGCAGATTCAGCAACACTGAGATGTTTTTACATGTGTATATAAAAAAAATTCCACAAAAGTCACAGTGCTTTCTTTTGACATTTTCAAAATTAAATGTTCTGATTTTTAGGGTTAAAATGGTTTTGAAATTTCCTTCACTGTTATTTAGAAAATTGATATATTAAAAAAGGCCCAAAATCTAAATTAAGCTTTTCATTTGACACACATTCGACTTTTTGATTTGCCAAAAGGTTAAAAAATATCATTAAAAACAACGAAAGTCTTGTAGCATTTTAAAGACTAACAAATTTTGTTTCTATAGGCATGAGCTTTCGTGGGTTGTAACCCACTTCATCAGATGCAATGAACGGAAAACAAATAGAGGGTATATATATACATCCAGGAGTAAGAAACAACAATGGGAAGGGGAGGTGTTAGTAAAATCCATTCAGTTAGAGTAGATGAGGCCTATTCACAACCCTTGATTAGAAGGTGAGAATGCATGAAGAGTGATAATTACTTCTTGTAATGAGAGAACCATTCCAAGTACCTATTCAGACCCAGTGGCAAATTTGCATATAAGTTCCAGCTCTGCCGTTTATCTTTGAAGTGTGTTTTTTGAAATTTTTTTGTAGACGTATGGCAACTTTCAAGTCAACTACAGAGTGTCCTGGGAGGTTGAAGTGCTCTCCGACTGGTTTATGGATGTTACCATTTTTTATATCTGATTTGTGTCCCTTTATTATTTTGCCTGAAGTTATTATACGCCACCATTTACCCTGACTGGGTAACAGACTCACCGTGACCGATAAAAGAAATACAGGGAGCACTCTGAGTCTAATGAAGAGGTGGTTATGGGGTGTCTCAATCACAGTCTATAAGTATCTACATGCAGAACAAATATCTAGCAGAGAAAGGTAGAACGTGATCCAATGGCTGGAAGCTGAAGCTAGACAAATTCAGGCTGGAATGAAGGTGTAACATTTTTGACAGTGAGAGTAATTAACCATTGGAACAATTTATACCAAGGGTCTTGGTGGATTTTCCATCCCTGAGAATTTTTATATCAAGTTGGGATGTTTTTCTAAAAGCTCTGCTACAGAATTTACTTGGGGATGTTTTGTGGCCTATGCAATAGAGGAGGTCACACTAGATGATAATAGTGGCCTAGGCATTTATGAATTTTTCTAACCAGAACATGGTAGCTTCAGGGTCAATTTTATAACAGTTTTCCTCCATTGCATCTCTTAGTGCCTCCTTTTCTAATGATGGGGTCCCCTCATGCCTCGGTTTGTGCACAGAGTTCCTATGGTCTCCACTGAGACCAACATATGTGCATCAAAGGGAAGAGTATAGTCACAAAGAAACATAACAGTGGTTCAGAACTTGATTCTGTAATTATCAGAGTGGCTTAGTTCCAATACAGTACAAAAGAATGGTCACCGAAGGCAAGCAGAACATACTGACTCAACAGACTTCTCCTAGTGTTTGGATGATTTTTTAATAATCCATTACTACCAGTTTCCAACTTCAGCTGATTTGATATGACATTTACGAGACAGCGAAGAGGAAAGTGGATGGCAGACGTGGTGTTAAGGCTGCTGATCATACTCCAGAAGAGAGTCTTTTAATTAAACTGAGCAATTTTGTGCAACAAGCCTACTAACTTCCAAAGACTTAGTACAAGAAGTGGTCTTATTCTACAATTATGACTCATCTGGCTTCCTATGTGCATAAATACCCACCAGTAATATAACCTGACCGGCTCCAGGAAATGCACTAAGCTGATCTCAGTCCTGCTCTACCCTTAAAAGCTGTACTGGTATAGCCATGCCAGTATGGGTGTGTGATTTGTTTATGAAATAGTTATGCCACTAACAGCCCTAATGCAAATGCAGTTTTACAAGCATAAAATCCTTGCATTGGGATCCTTATTTCTCCTTCAATACAGAAATAGCCATAGCAGTATAAAGCACCTATGTAATGTTATAATTGCATTCACATTTTTGGGGTGCCGAGGGGGTTGTTAAAGTTAAAGAAGCACAACTTTCTGGTGTAGACAAGCCCTCAGAATTAGGGAGGCGAGAATGAACATCATTCATTATTGGTATTTCTATTTGATGGTTTGAGTAGTTGGTAAATCTTTGGGCCCCATATGGGAATATTCTTCAAACTCAGTACCACTCCCCCAGTTACTCCAGGGAACAAACCCAGAGCTCCCTATATGACTTAGGCTATGTACACACTACAACTTACGTCGGTACAAGTTATGTCGCTCAGGGGTGTGTATAAGCCACCCCTGAGCGATGAATGTTACAACCTAAGCGCTGGTGTGAAGAACGCTATATTGGCAGGAGATTCGCCGACATAGCTACCAGTGCTTGTTAGGGCTGGAGTCAGTCAGTCAACAGGAAAGCTCCCTCCTCCTGTTGGCTTAGAGGGTCTGTACTAGCAGCACTACAGCAGTGCAGCCGCAAGTTCTGTAATGTAGCCATAGCCCTAGTCTGGAGGTGCAGGAACAGCACTCTTTTCTTCCTCCTATCAAACATTTTAGAACCTCCAAAAAGGTTTGGTTAAATGGAAAATTTGAGTGACATGCAGGGTAGTTCTCTTTTAATCAGAGACAGGTTGCTCATCCCTTTCTTACCTAAGCGAATTGTTGTTTACTCTCTGCCTTTCATCTTCTCCTAGTTTAAATTGCCTCCAAGTCATCCGTATGGAGTTGTGGCCATATACAGCAACTTTCTAAAAGCAAAACCAAACTCACTAATAATAAACAGAGTGAGTGAAGTAATATCTTTTACTGGACCAACTACTGTTGGTGAGAGAGACAAGCTTTCAAGCTCACACAGAGCTCTTTTTCAGGTCTCCAACAACACTGCATATAAAAATAAACAGAGCAGGTTTGGATATGTTCAATGCTCAAAGGATTTTTAAATGCCTATTCTCTCTGAAACATCATCACCATGAGAGCGATGGACAGTCAATATGGATCCCAGCCAGTTTGCTACTGAACTTTGCTCTGCCTTCAATATTTTGCAACCCCCTGTTCTGAATTATGTGGCAGAGTCAGCCCTGACTACATCAGAGGATATATTTGGGTGAGTTGTAGACAGTGATCCAAATTCAGGCCTGTTATTGGAGATAGCCTCTTTTCTGACTTCTATAGTAGTCATGTCCAGTTCTGAGAGGACTGATATTGCCTGGTTTTACTGGCTATGGTAGAAGACAGCTCTAGTAAGAGCTGATCATATTGTTCTGTGATTCACCAAGCCATTAGTCAGTCAGTCAGTCAATACTTTGGCATTAAGGCGTACGGGGCAGGCTGCTGTGCACGGAGAATCGCCTTTCTCTCCTCAGATGTGCTGAACACAAACATCCGAGCAGCTGAGGATCTAGCCCTGCATTCTGACCCCTCTATCAGGAAATCTCAACATCAAACCTCTAGCACTAATACGCAGCATCATGCAAAAGAACTGGCTGACAACAGAGGAGCATTTTGTCTGTCATTTATAAAGTTGCCTGCAGTTATAAAGTTAGCCACCATTTGAATCTACTGCTAACCACTTTTAAAATGTTCACAATAGAATAAGGCACTTTCCCCTATAGAAAAGTTCCCCTTTTTGCTGCTGCATGTTTGAAATGACGTATTTCAGTTTCTTTTTGCTACTGCTGTTGTCCATTTTCAGTTTGCATGAACTGAAGCAATATATTTCAGATGTTAAATTGGCTGGTAATATTTTTTTCACTTTAGTAATTACAGTGCAATGAGCAGAAGGTTTGATAGATTGCCTTTTTTCAGGTTCTGGATCAATAGAACATATATACGTGTGTGAGAAATTCAGATTAAAACAATAGCGGGGACCAAATTAATAAGCCTTTTATCAAAAACTAGAGTAATTTTTTCAGGCATCTAGGGACTAACTTCTGTACTTTACTTAATAATACAGCTGGTCAATTCTTTTTGGACAGAATAGTCTTCCACTGGAAAAAGCAGTTTCATCAAAATCAAAATATTTCATAGGAATGTGTGTGGATTTTTACTTAATTTTAGATGAAAGTTTGTTCAGGTAAAAATGTTTCGTTTGACTTCATCGTTTAATTTTATTTTGTTTTGAATTTTAAATCAAAACATTCATTTTAATGTTCTATTCTACTAGCCAGATCTGGGAACTTTACTATACAAAGCTAGGTGTGACTCCATCAACCGGGGTCACTCTGTTTGGTAAAATGGACTTCAATAGACTGCACGTTTTATGATGTTGTTATACCGTGTTTCTCCAAAAATAAGACAGGGTCTTATATTATTTTTTGCTCTGAAAGATGGGTTAGGGCTTATTTTCAGGGGATGTCTTATTTTTTTCCATGAGTGTAAAGTGTATGGGGACCTTTACTTGTGAACCGCTTGTATATAAGGAGCCAGGCACTCAGGCAGCAGCACAGACAGCTGCAGCAGCACAGGAGCCAGTGAACA
>ML675611.1:2312836-2374250 GCA_007922155.1 Mesoclemmys tuberculata
CGGGGGAAGTAGTGGGGGCAAATGACTTATCTGGCTTTAAGACTAAGGTTGATAAGTATATGGAGGGGATGTTATGATGGGATAGTTTAATTTGAGCAATTGATTTTGGATTATCGGCAGATAAGTCTGCTCAATGGTCTGTGGGAATGTTGGATGGGATGGGAACTGAGTTACTGCAGAGTATTCTCTTTTGGGTGCTGGCTGGTGAGTCTTGCCCACATGCTCAGGGTTTAGCTGATTGCCATATTTGGGGTCGGGAAGGAATTTTCCTCCGGGGCAGATTGGCAGGGGCCCAGGAGGTTTTTCGCCTTCCTCTGCAGGATGGGGCATGCGTCGCTTGCTGGTGTATTCCCTGCAACTTGAGGTCTTCAAATCTCACTTTTGAGGATTTCAATAACTCAGTCATGGGTTCGGGGTTGTTATAAATGTGTATGGGTAGGGTTTTGTGGCCTGCCTTGTGCAGGAGGTCAGACTAGATGATCATGTTGGTCCCTTCTGACCTATGAGTCTATGAGTCTATGAGTCTATGTAAACTGTAACTAGGGCTTATTTTTGGAGTAGGGCTTATATTTCACGCATACTCCAAAAATCCTGAAAAATCATGCTAGGGCTTATTTTCGGGGTAGGTCTTATTTTCGGGGAAACAGGGTATTTCTAGAATATATTTAGTAGTTTTATTTTGTAATAATTTTGACATTATCAAAATGAACTCTGACAATGACAATCAAAATTTGGGGGAATTTTTAATTCCATGGGAAATTTCAGTTTTTTATTCCAATCCAGAATGAAACTATAATAAATACAATAATGGGTTCTATTTAGATGATGAATCAGAGACACAGCAAATAGCAAGTTCAACTGGTTTATTAAATCAGATTTCTCTAACTACAAATCGAACAGCATGTTACAGAAGGGCAATCACTTACCAGTCTGCAGATCAGCCTGTCCTGGATTCATGTACAATTACACAGGTTTTAGTGACTCATTTTGCTCTTTACGTCTAGTTGTATAGCTTAACATTAGCCAATCATTATCAAATGTCATGCCCTACAATTCTATCCAAAGAGTTTTAATGTAATTAACAACAAAGCTTAGCCCAAGTTCAAAACAGGTCTTAACCAGTCATTTCATTTGTCCTTTGCGGTTTGGATCATTTAATGCATTTTTCAGTTATATGTTAATATCACATTGTGGTTATATACATGCACGATCCATACTGTTTCCCTTACCCATCTACATGCCCTTTGTTCAGGTTTCAGTCACAATTTCATAGCTTGTTATTCACAAAGCATAGCCAACCATAAGCACAAAACATCTTTAAGCAGCTGTCAAAATAGGTTATGAAACTCTGTCATGTTCTTAAACATATTTTCCACTCTATAAGTAATAACTCATTTCAATCTGTCAGCACATCCTTTCTGGTCAGTTCAACACAATAACACAAGCTAGTTGGAGTACTATTCACCACTTAATCTGTATCACCAGAAAATGTGAACATATACCTATAGCAGAAAGGTAAGGGGACAATACACTTTCTTGATTATGACAACAAAGCTTTTCCCCCTTTGCTTAAAAAAAAAAGGTAAACTTCCCCCAAACCCTAATTTAAAATGCAAGGGAAGGCTAAGCCAGTACAAGAGAAGATACTTACAGAAATATAATTAGTTTTAAACCTGGAAGTGTTCTACATTTCAGTCAGTTATGTAACTATGGCGTAAAGTAAAGATTGGCAAAGCAGGTCAGGTTAAATAAGGATGTTTCCCTACCGCTCAGGAGCCCCAAACCTACTCATTTTCGGTGCTGAACTCAAGACAAATCATTTCTGAGGTTCTGAAATGTTTAGATAAGTTTGTTTTTTCCCCCCTACTTCTGGATTCTAGCCAGGACTGGTAACAGAAGGAGCATAGAAATTTCATAAGAAACCTGTTCTTAGAAGATTGCAATAGATATATAGATATATTCTGGCAGACTTCAGGGGTTTGGATAGACATTGGGTAAGCATCCCAATTAATTTTTAATTCTGATCCTTTTGAGATTTGTCAATCCTTTATATAAAAAGCTAGGTGTAGGCAAACCCTAGCCTACATTCTATAGCTTGAGCCCACATATCCAGCCAAGGAATAAACCACGACCCACTGCAGGTGTAAGTACATGAGCAATTTCTGGCAACATGCTTTCGCTGGATGCTGCTAAGATGATACTTATATAGTGCTATCTAATAGAATTGCTTGAGGTACAGCTGATAGAAGTTCCTGGAATAAGGCAACCGTTAGCTGTTAAGATGTTGCTTTCTTCTTAATACATTTTGTGACAAAAATGCTTGCTTTCTCATTTACACTTTTTTCTACAATCCTGTCTTCCCAGCTTAGCTTGGAGCACTTTTAAATTCTGATTTTGAATGTTTGAGAAATACAGGCTTGCTATCAGTAGGAATGAATTCCAGATGCCAGGAATCAACCTTTATCTCTGGGTACGGAAGGAAAACATGCAGATTACACATATCCTCTTTCCAGTGACTAGTGTGCTGTCACAGTTTCATCTCTGAAGAATTGAAAGATAAAAACATTGCCAACGTGCACAGAAGGTGGAGGTGACACCTCTTTATTATTCCTTGCGACCTTGTGGGAACTGGTACTTCAGTTGTGATTGGGAAAATGCCAAAAAGTATTGATGAGAGTATTTGAAACCTTTTTTTCAAGCAGCCCAAGCATACGTGCGTGAGTGATCAGTGCTTCAACCAGACCTAAATTTATCAATAAGCCAAACTGAATTTGCTGTGGGATAGGGAAAAATAACTGTTCTGTGAACTACAGACCCATAACGTCACCGTTAGATTGACACAGAAATGGAAACCATGATGGTCATGGGTACAGTGCAGTTCGTACTGGGTTAAGGAATCAAGTGAGGACTATATAATTCAGCACGCTCTTAGATGGTTATCTTGTGGACCTAAACTGCACTTGGCCATCTGCAAAGGACATGCCACAAAATACACTCATTGTCATCTGTCTCCCTCGGAAACCAGGCACGTGAAGTCATTGTCTTGCTTGTTTCCTAAGCAAGATCAGCCAGTTCCTAACCTGCTTTGCTCGGTGGACGTGTCCTCCCCTGGACAACGATCATCCTTTGTTGCACAGATGCTGAATGCTGGTTCACTTGGGTCAGCGTGACTCTACTGCCCAGCAATGACTTCACTGGGTGCAGTTTACAGAATCCAACCACCCTCCGGAGTCTCAGTTGAAAGAAGTGAGGTCCAGTGCTTTGTCGCTGTTGCTCTCCATGACGCACCAGCCGGCAGTGAACATGTTCACCTGGAGCACCCCTCTTCTTGAAAGGACCCTTATTTACAGCTGTCTGCCTGCAAGTGGTAATTGATGCATGTGTTCCTCATCATTCGGAATAAGCTCCACTGGCAATGCTGGCGGTTTGGAAGGGGTTTAGGAGAGCCGAATGAAGACTGAAGAGTGGTCAGCTCATGTGCTGCATTCTACCCAATACTAAGTGCAAGAGAGGATGTGGAGACATTGCTGCAGCTCGCTTGTATCACCCAGCTTCGCCAGTAATGGACAGTGGCACACGTGCAGAAGGTATCGAAGAAGCTTTTGAAACATGCCCTGGGTTACTGTGCGATTATTCAACTAGAGGATGAACAGGAAACTCAGGTGCAATTCTGGCCCTTTTTTCTCATTTGCAGTGAGTTAGCTCCACACTACCCTGGAGATGCGATGCTTTCACTCAGCTCCAATTGACTCCAAACCCAGTTTTCTCTGCTGACTCATTCAGTGCAGACTCATCAGGGAGCTGTGTAAAGTGAAGAAAGGCTCAGAGAAGAGGAGAACTCTCAAACTGAGAGAGCTATTAAATTCTATGTTCCTTTCCAGGTGCACAGCCTAAAGACCATAACAGAAACGGTACCAATTAATCCAGTTCTCTTTCAGAAATCTACATGAGGAATGTTTTCATTTATCACTGTAAGACCTTTCCAAATGACTCCAAAGTGCTGCAATGTTGCTATTCCTGTAAATGATCCCTTCAATACAATGGCCACGAGTAACCTGCGTTTCTGAGATTACGTCCCAAACCCTACTCAAGTTCTTGCAAAGCAATTGTCAACTATGCAGGCAATCCCTGTGACACTGGCAATGGACGATTGTTTACATCCATGGAACATGAAAAATGGCCATAGGAAAGACGTACGAAACATAGACATTCCTCCATTTATTATCCTCAAGCCAGCACGGAAATAGAATGCTGCTATAACTGAGCTTTGAAAGACTGTTTGCAAACAGATGACTAGGAAGGATGTCGTGTTAATCATTTGCCATTGATTTCCTGCAGAACTACCACACAACCCAACATGCAGCAGCCCATTAGTGCTGGTCAACCCATTTTTGAAGGAATGAAAGTTTGTCAAAGCATATCACACTGACATATTGGATCCAACAAAGTTTTCCTCGGGAAGGATTTTTTTTTTTTTTTTTTGGTGAAGAGGGAAGAGGGGAAGGGAGAAAGACTCTTTTACACTGTATAGCCTGCTGGTTAGGGCAATGGCCAGTGAGACCCCTGTCACAGTCCCTGCTTTGCCTAATTCAGCATGATCTGAGATGAAAAAGCTCTGCTCTGAATCAGCAGAGAGACTGAACTTGGGTCTCCCACATCCCAGCAAACCAACCACACCAGCACCCGCAACACAGTCCCCAGATCAAGAAGCTCAGGTTTCAACTGGACAATGAACATTTCCACTTCATTCTTTATAAAAAAAAAGGTTGCTTTTGCTCTAGTGTGGAACACACAAATAATAGGAAAGGCTGAAAGTTGCAGCTTGTTGTCCTCTACACCCACAAAGCAACTGAAGTGAAAACACTGTGTCTGCAGAGAAAGGAGACGATGAGGAATGAACACGCCACATGAGAACAGAGCTGAACAAACTGATGAATCACGGGGAGACCCAGCACTTCTGTGCACGGAGTTACCATGCAAGTCATAAGGGCACATTCAGCAAAAAGTGAAAGAAAACAAATGCAGGGGCGAATTCAGGAAAGGTGCCATGTTCCTGCAGTGCTTTAAGTACGTTTAAGTCTCATTGACTTCAATACATGCTGAAGGGCTTCCCTGAATCAGGGTTTACAACTCCAAAAACTCCACCCAAGCTGCCCCCATGAGCCCCTATCGCTGGGACTCTGGGGATCCCTAAACCCCCCCAAAGGGCCATGCACCCACCTCTGCAGTCAGAAGTGATTCACAGCCAGCGTGGGAGTCAGAGGGTTTATTAGTTCCCAGGATCACAACATAGGACGTTGCTAGCAGCTTAATTAGAAGTTACAGCAGTGACCACCTGGAGATCCCCATTCTCAGGGCTTCCTCCCGCTGGCCCCTCATCAGGGACTGGCCTCTTTCCCCCAGCCACCCCCAGCACCGTCCCCCAGCACCTCCCCAGTCCTTTTTGTCTCCTTCCTGGGCTAGGTGGCCACTCCTGCCAGTCCCTCACCTTCTGCAACCTGTTCCAGCTGGCTGACTCAGAAGGACAAAGGGATCTGGCCGGGGAAGGACCTACTGCCCTCCAGTGGCCTCTTCAATGATCACACACGCAGGTCCCGGCACCACACAACATGAGTAACACATGGGGAAACTGAGGCACACACAGCACTCAGGGGAAACCCCAAAAATGCCTCCACTTCATCACACCTATCCACATATTCCAACCAAACTCCAAAAATGGTCAAGTTCATCACTATATCTCATCAATTCGTAGTTAAGGAAATCATTATTTTCTATTGAATAAATATCTTAGAAAAATATAACTCCTCTTTCATTGTCAGACCTACAGTTGATTGGGGGATATTATTGAATATGTGTGAATCTTTGCTTTATATTCTGCAGCCCTGATTCTTCACTGCCCATTCCTCAGCTATCTGCACCTATTCAAAGTTGATTGAAAACAGTACAGATCAGAACAGTAAGTCTTTGCACAAATACAACGCAGAAAAGAATCAGGCTGTTTATGGTGACTGCATCTGAATGCCAGAGTTTTCATACTTCTCAACACTAATGTTGAGTAATATAGATCTGAGAGGGAATAAAAATATATTTGATATTAAGAAGATATTTCAATTTCTAACCTTCAGAAAACAATCATCATCTAAGCCATGCAAAGGAAGACTTCTAAATGTAATGACAAATCATTATCTCAGATTATATGAACTGGCTTATATGGTGCAAAAATGTGGGGCTCTGCGCTTAACAGATAAAATGCAATCTGGGGAAATATGGAATGTGTATTTAGTAAATTAATGGTTCTGTCAGTAGAAATTGCAGAGGCAAACAGCAATGAAAAAGTAATGTAGTTGAGAAAGAAGCTTGCTTAGATTGCTAACCACAAAACGGTATTCCTGTTTTTAAAGACTTATTTTTAGTGCTTAGTTTTATGATAATAGACCAATAACCTTTTAGGGGCAAAATACACACGCACAAACACCCCCTCTCTGAAGGGAAAATCTACAACATGGACATTTACCCTGCACATGGGGATAGGTGCTGGAGATGGAGTAGTGCTTTTGTTATGTAGATGATACCCTTTCTCCTCCCTGATATGCTATTTATAGGTCCTCACCATTGTTGTATCTGAGCACCTCACAATCATTAATGTATTTATCCTCACAGCAACCTGTGAGGTAGAGTATCCCCATATTACAGCTGGAAAACTAGCAGGCTGATTAATTGACTTGCCCAAGCTCATGCTAGAAGGCTATGTAGAAGCCAGGAATTTAAACTCAAGTTCAGTTCAGTTCAAATTGAACCCAAAGTAGCATATAACCAATGGGACTAAAGGAGAAATAGCCAGGAATTTCTATAAATTAGAAGTTATGTGTCCAAAAAATTGATAAGGGAAGCTAATGACCTCAGGGAAAAATCCATGACTAAGAACAATAAAGAGATTTTTTTAATGTATATTAAGAACAAAAGAAATCCTAGCAATAATACAGGCCTCATTACTAAATAGAAATGATACAATTGTTAATGATGCAGAAAAGGTAGAACTGTTCAATAGCTATTTCTGTTCTCTATTTGGAAAAAATCAGAATGTTATGCTTGTATCATTTGATAATGATATACTTTCCACTCCATTAGTAAGTATGGAGGATGTTAAACAACATTTAAGAGTAAATATTTCTAAATTAATAGCCACAGATAACTTGCACTTTAGGACCCAAGAGTCCTAAAAGAACTGGTTCAGGAGATCTGTCCTGCTATGTTAATTATTAATAAATCTGGCATTTCCCCAGTATTGTAAGAAGACTGGAAGAGTGAAAATGTTGTGCCAATATTCAGAAAGGGAAAATTGGATGACCTAGGGATTTATAGGGCAGTGAGCCTGACATCAATCTTGGACAAAATATTGAAAAATGGATAAAGGATTTAAATTAATAAAAAAATAAAAGGACAGGAATATAACTGGAGCCAGTCAACACGGGTTTCATGGAAAATGGGTCTTGTCAAATAATGCTGATTTCATCCTTTGCTGAGGTTACAGATATGGTTGATAGAGATAACCGCATACGTATAACATGCCGAGACTAGTAAGTAGTAAGTTATTTGACTTAGTATCGAATGGCATTCTGGTTAAAAAGTTAGCACTATACTATATCAATAAAGCACACATTAAACAGATCATGAACTGGCTAAGTGACAGACCTGAAAGTGTCGTCAATGGGGAATTGTAATAAACGGGCGTGGTTCTAGGGAGCTTCCACAATGATCAGTACTAGGCCTGATGATATTCAACGTTTTCATCAATGATCTGAAAGTAAATAAAATTGTTGGTGGTCAAATTTGTGGCCAGCACAAAGATTGTTGGCATGAAAAATAATGATGGGACAAGGCAGTCATTCGGAGTGATCAGGATCAGTTGGTTAGCTGGGACCTTTCAAACCCAATGCATTTTCATACAGCCATATACAAAGTTTTACACCTATGGAAAAGGCACACAGGCCATGCCTACAGAATGGGAGACAGCAATGACTCTGGAAAGGATGGAGGATCTGACAAGACAAGCAACTCAACAGGATGAGTGGCCAGTGAGATGCTGAGGGGAAAAGGGATGAGATCCTTGGATGTATAAACAGGGGAGTAGTGAGTAAAAACAGGGAGGGATTTTCCATATGTGTACGGCACTGGTGAGTCTGATACTGGACTGCTGCATCCCATTCCGGTGTCCACATTTTAAGAAGGGTGTTGAAAAACTGGAGAGTGTGCAGAGAGGAGCCACAAAATTTAGTTCAGGTCTGGAGAAAATGCCTTACAGTGCGAGATTTAAAGTTGACTCTCAGTTCAGGTTATGAAAAAGACAACTGGGAGGTGACTTGATTACAGTGTCTCAGTACCTCCCCCAGGAGAACATACTGGGTGCTAGCAAGCCGTTTCATCTAGTGGAAAAGGCAGAACAAGGACAGATGTTTAGAAGCTGCAGCTTAAATAAATTCAAACTTGGGAATGGGGCATGGGTTTTTAACATGGAAGGGCAATTAGTCATCGGAACAAGCTCCCAGGGAAAGCAGAGGATGCTCTGTCCCTTGAGGTCTTCAGATCGAGATTGGCTGCGTTTCTGGAATATGGGCTCTAGCCAAACACAAGTTATTGGGCTCAGGGCAGAGGGTATATGGGTGGCATTTAATGTCTGTGATAGACAGAAGGTCAGACCTGATGATCTAATGGTCCCTTCTAGCTTTAAACCCTATGAATTCTCTGTCCAGTGCCCTATCCACTAGACCATTCTTCCTACCCCTTTCTCAGTGTAGGGTTTGCATAAGGGCAAGAATAGCCTCATTGATTGGCCGTGACTCTACTGCCACTATCTGTCCAGAAAAGGATTCTCAGCTCCTGCTCCCCCATGTACTACCCAGAACACAGTAGGGTATTTGGTTTGGGTGCTGTACAGGGGGGCAAAGCTCTCGCTTCTCAGCTGCTCCTGGTGACATATGGACAGTTCCACAGCAGGGCTTACACTCTCCGGACAATTCCACTCTATGTTGTGAGTACTGCACGTTTTTTCCCTCTGAAATCAGTGAGGCATTAGAGCAAAGTCACTGGGCTTTTGTTTCCTCAAAGAAATGCGACGAGTTTCTGGTTTTATTTCACACCTGCATGAAATAGAACACAAGCCACATGGCAATCAGTTAATCTAGCTGAAACAGTGGTGTGCTAATGGCAAGCTGCCAGAGTAGAGTACAGTATCCATACGTTCATTGCTGTACTCAGTTTATAAATGAGAAAACGTTATCAGACAAAAACTTTTTGCAAAATAATTGATGTAAAAATGAGCTATTGGACTGAAATCAGGAGGCAACAAAGACTGTCTGCAGAAAGACCTTTTGTACTACTGTTATTAAACGTTATGCTCTCCTCAAAGTTGTTCTGTCTGATCACTGTATCCATCTCTTATGGCTTGTTCTCCATGAAGACTTTGTAGTGATCTCCCATCCCAGATTCCATTGATTTAATGGTGCAATTGTAAAATCCAGACCACATTGCCAGTGACTCATGTCTTATTTTCTTCTATTCTTTATTTTTTACTTTAGAGGAACCAGGGACATTGTTATGAAGGATTCATTTCTTACCATTTGTTTGGTATGACAAAGCAACTGTATGAAAGATTGCCAATTCATCAATTTTGATTACATTTTGTTTTGTTAAGAATTGCAAACAATGTTTTGAAAATGTTAAAATGTCCTGATTTGATAGTTCTGGAATTAGCCTGTAATTAACACATTCATTTCTTTTTCCTAGCGAATAAACCCTTAGTTAGTTTACAATAGGACTGGCTGCCAGCACTGTTTGTGGTGGGAGATCTGAGGTACAAATTGAGGTAAGTGACTGGTCTCTTGAGACTGGGAGCAACCTGAACATTTGGTGATCTTTGATGCGTGCAACCATTTGTCACCAAGTCCAGCTTTCTTGGGTGGCAAGATAGTCCCCATGGGCTCTGCAGTCTGTCTGTGACTCCCTGGTAAGACTGTTAGAGTGCTTCAGCAGTTCACATTTGTTACTGGGTTGGTGAAGTCTAATTATAGAATATACCACCAGTCTGGGGTGTCTGCTTGGCTTTTTGACAGTCTGTCCTGAGACTGGTCGTTAACCACTCCAGAGAGCATGACAGACATCCAGTTTTGGTTTCAAACCAATTTACACTGACTAAGGATATGGCTCAGGATCTTGTGTCTTGAGGAAACATGACCTTTTGGAAATGTATGCACTGTACTGCTGAAATGGACATTTCTTCCCTTTTCTCTATATTGGGCACTACCTCAAATACTCAAAAAAAAACAAAACACCCCTACTGAAACAATAATGTAAAGAGTCCAAACACGATAGCCAGGATAATTTAATTCTACCTTTTGGAAATATCCATTCCAAATGTGCCACCACAGAGGTCTCCAGATTGAACTGTAATTAAAACAAGTTATCTTTATGTTTTCCTCACTGATAATTATGTATTATCGACAATACAATAAGGTAAGTAAAAATGTTTCTTTCTAGAATTTCTGCAAAATATTCTGTTAGCAAAATGTGGCTGAAAGGATTTAAGGTGCCATGGATAAGTACAATCAAGATAGGAATCAGACTTTTGAGGGGGAGGTAAGGAGAGAAGGTGGGTGGGGTAAAATTAAATTATGTTGAGGTGATTTAAAGGGTTTAGTAGAAATAAAGAATTCCTTTCAAACACCATTTGTTTGATATGGAGTAGTGATAGAAATAGTTTAACTTGTGGCAATAAATCTCCTTTGACCTGGCACTGACACATCATGGAGATGCCAGATTAATAAATATTCATTAGCTGTAACTTCCTATGGATTTGCCGGCATACTGTGCATCCTACATCAAGGAAGGGGATGTAATATACAGTAAGTGACAGTGAATCAAATTTTTACTGCTGAAACATCGTTTCCAGCAGCTCTGGGCCCAAGAAGGTATCATATTGTAAATGGCAATCGGCATGGTGGGGAAATGGTATTGCGTCAAAGGAAAACGGAGACAAAAGTAGTACATTTTTTACCCTAAACCCCATTCAGGTGCAGCTATCTCAGTTCAGGGAACCACAGTTAGTACAATAAATCGTGGTCTAATTTAATCAGTAGCATGTCTTTGATCCGTCAGTTAACACTGAATATGCTCACTAAATGTGGGCTAGGCTGTATCATCATTAACGAAAGACCATTTCAGTTTGCCTTTGAGCTCTACTGCAGCATCTACCTTCTTTCAAACTCATTTCCAAATTCCAGTGTTATATCACACTGCTATAAGGTGGGACAAAACAGCAGCCAGCCCCCTAATTTTGGCAAACGTGATTGTTGAGGGTTCTTTGTTGTGAGCTAAATCACAAAGATAGTAATGAGGGAGCCATGCAGAAGGCAGAGAGGTGCTGGGGTTTGTTTCTTTCTTTCTGGTCAAAAAGCTTTTTTAAATCCTAAAATGGTCCTGGACTAGGCAAAGAGCAGGGAATTGGAGACTAACAGCTACTTTAGTCCTAGGAGAAGAGCAGCTCAGCAGACTACAGGGAAGTGCTTCATCAGCCCACATGCCTCACGTTGGTGTAGATCATTACCATGTACCCAATGTAAATATCTGCACAGGGAGAGAAAGCTCAGTTCAATGACAGGTAAATAATGCAGGCCAAAGGAAACTAACAGTGACACTAGAAGGGCTCTTGAGATGTTTTCAGGACACGATGTAAATGAAGTTTGAAAAAAGAAAGGGCAGCTGCCTATAACACATTTGAATTTCATAGAATCATAGAATATTAGAGTTGGAAGGGACCTCAGGAGGTTTCTAGTCCAACCCCCTGCTCAAAGCAGGACTATCCTCAGCTAAATCATCCCGGCAAGGGTTTTGTCAAGCCTCAGCTTAAAAACCTCTGAAGATGGAGATGCCACCACCTCCCTAGGTAACCCATTCCAATGCTTTACCATCCTCCTAGGGAAAAACTTGTTCCTAATGTCCAACCTAGACATCCTGCACTGCAACCTGAAATATTTGCTCCTTGTTCTGTCATCTGTCACCACTGAAAACAGCCTAGCTCCATCCTCCCTGGAACCCCCTTTCAGGTAGTTAAAGGCTTCTATCAAATCACCCCTCATTCGTCTCTTCTGCAGACTAAACAGGCCTAGTTCCCTCAGCCTCTCCTCATAAGTCTTGTGCTCCAGCCCATTCATCATTTTTGTTGCCCTCCGCTGGACTCTCTCCAATTTGTCCACATCCTTTTTGTAGTGGGAGGCCCAAAACTGGACACAATACTCCAAATGTGGCCTCACCAATGCCGAATAGAGGGGAATAATCACTTCCCGCGGTCTGCTGGCAATGCTCTTACTAATGCAGCCCAATACACCATTAGCCTTCTTGGCAACCAGGGCACACTGCTGACTCATATCCAGCTTCTTATCCACTGTAACACCCAGATCCTTTTTTGCAGAACTGCTTCCTACCTCGTCGGTCCCCAGTCTGTAGCTGTGCATGGGATTCTTCTGTCCTAAGTGCAGGACTCTGCACTTGTCCTTGTTGAACCTCATCAGATTTCTTTTGGCCCAACCCTCCAATTTGTTTAGGTCCTTCTGTATTCATGTTAGGGTTTTCTAGGTTAGACTCTGCAACAGGCACTCTGGTAGCAGGGGCTGTTTAAAATGACATCCACACTTTTAGAGACATTGAAAGAAGACTGTGTTAAAGACTTACCTCAAAGCAGAGAAAAAAGTAAATTATACCAGGTACCATTACACATCTGGGTAATTGGTCGGGCATCAACTACTGTAGCTGAACTAGCCCGGAATGCTAGTGAAAACAGGCAAGAAAAAAAAATCACCATCTAGCAGTTTACAGTGATTGATTAGCATATCAAACAGGGCTCTATTAGCTCCAAGCTTTTCTTGAATGCATTTGTATTAGCTGTCCACACACTGTGGGGCCATCAGGAAGTGATACTTGCTTCAAGTCAACAAACTTTATAATTCATGCCTATAACACTGGCCATGGTAAGCACTTTGTTCCTTTGGCACCCTACTGTTCTCTGCCTTTGATTACAGTACCCACAGGAAGTACGAAGTGTGTTCTCACAATCAAATCAATGTTCACCTTAATTGTTTTAAGCACTTTTAAATTATTTTCATTTTATTGCCATGCTCACACCGTATACTTGTTCTTTGACATCTGCAGTAATGTTGTGCTGTACACAGAAGAAAAGATTTATTAAAAGTCTGAAAGATTACCTTGTAGAGGGAGTACATTTGATAGGAGTTTTATAGTTATTACATTAATTATTGAATGGAACTCATTCTTCCCCTAAGAATTTCAGTTCTGTAGGATAATTTCCATCAGAAAACACAACAAATCTCCCAATCTTCTCTTTTCTTCAGTTAGGCAGTTTAATTTGCTGTAAAATGAGTCAATTGCTAAAACTTTTGCTGGTGATGTATCTACTTGAAAGGAAATCAATATGCCACTTTTCCCATGTCTATTGAGGGAAAGGGGAAAACAGGCAGCCATGCAAGCATTAAGGAAATCATGAAGGCTTTGGAAATCCCTTGGTTTTAAGGAATTAGAGCAGGAGATATAATAAGTTTAGGACCAGCAAAAGACCATCATGCACAATGCATCTTATTTTACTTCAGGTACCATTTCATCTTCTTGCTCAAATACATGGAAGCAAATCTAGATGCCTCTTGAACTCAACAGTATATCAGTGCCTGGTAACTTATTGCAGCATATTTATTGCTAGAGATGTTGAATGACACGTGATTTTCTATCCCAATTTGTCTGTTTTTAAGTGCCCTCCCTATTGGACTGATTTTAAGACATTTCAAAAAGATAGTGAGAAATCTCCCAAAGTTCCAGAACAATACTTGGATGTTTGTGAATGACACTACAAGCCATTTGCACTCCAAAATCACACTGTTGAGCAAGGTCACATGACTTAGCAGATTTAACACAGAGCCATTGAGTCAGGAGGTCCAGAGTGGTAGTCCCCAACCCTTACTGACAGCCCTACTGCTCTACAGAAGAGCTGGTCTGGTGGAGAAAGCAAGTGTTGATCTGCATAGTCCTGGTCAGAGCAGTCTTCACCACAATCTGATGTGGTTCCTAAACCTCTGGAGCAAGGTAACTAGACTCCGTCCACACTCACAAACCAGCATGTCCATCTTGTGTCTAGTGCACCTTCCAAACCAAGAAGGACACAGGGATCTTCAGTTAGGATTATTTCTATCTGAAGGCAGAGAACAGGTGAAAGTCTGATACTTTCAGTAAAACAAGAAATACATCGATTCCTCCTTAAACTTCTCTTTTCTCACAATGCCTACAAAAGCATTGACAATGGTTAGCTCACTGGAGTACCAAGACCACTGCCATCATTTTGCCTCAATGTTTCCTTGTACTCCTCTGTCTACGTGACTTTTAAGCTTGAGTGGCAATGCTATTATACAGGAAAATATAGGACCTGATTTTTCCACATATACTCCACTGTAAACCAAGAGTAACACCAATGATGGAATCAATAGAAGAATCAGACCCTTCCCAGTAAAAATAGCTATGGTTAACTCATATCCTTACAAGTGGGAGAAAACACATTCAAGCCCGCCAGCATTGTCAGGACAATAATAATAAATTCTGCTGTCAGGGATATAAGTATTGGATTCAATGGGCGGGGGTACAGAAAGGTGCTCAGGGACTACTATAGTATAGGGGTTTTGGTTGACTCATTTTTAGTGCAGTGAGCAAGATAACCTCTGATCTCGCTGTGCACCATGTGCCAGGGAGGATATATGTGGGTGACAGCACTGAGAAATTATGGAGAATCCTGCTGCAATGAAAAGAAAGCCACGGAGAGGATCTGATTTGTTATTGGGATAAGCCATGCCTGCTCACAGGATGATGACAGACAGCTTAGGCTGTAGAAGGAAACTAAGATGAAATGTTCAGTCTTCTAAAAACATTTACCAACAATTCTGTCCTACTTTCACCGCTAGGACCAATCATCAAAAGAAACTTTAGCAGAATTTCCCCATCACCACAGTTCTGGACCTTTTCTGTCTGATTTATGTAGGTTAAATAAGCTCTGTATAATCATTGGGTGTTGAGATGTCTTGTGAAAATTCCTATTCTTTGTTGTTGCTTCTGAATAGTTCTAAAATCTTATTTAACATGTTTGCAAGTTTGGGAATTCGGGATGCAACTTGGGTATTGATGTGGGTCAGACATATAGACTTGCCAACATTAACTGGTCTCTGATGAACATATGGACACTTAGCCATATATTTTGGGTTGTCATGGACCCACTACCACAGAGCCCAGTGCTATATGTGGCACCTCTGAGCTGGATCTGATGAAGTGCCTCTTTGGTCTTAAATGAATCAAACTGTACCATAGAATCTCTATGGATAGAATTTCTATGCCTGAATAATAAGTATAGCAGTAGGAATATACAGCCAGCCACCTGACCTGTACGGTGAGGGTGATTTTGAAATGCTTACGGAGATTAGAGAGACTATAAAAACAGAAAAACCAGTCATAACAGGGGATTTCAGCTATTCCCATATTGTCTGGGTACATGTCACCACAGGACAGGATGCAAAGATAAAGTTTCTAGACACCATTAATGACTGCTTCTTGGAGCAGCTAGTTCTGGAACCCACAAGGGGAGAGGCAGTTCTTGATTTATGTTGTAACAGACTTCTGTAGAGCCTGTAATGTATGTGTGCCCAAGGTTATTTCTGAGTAATTGCATACCAGCATAGAGGGTGCTCAAGCAACAAAGGCAATTGTCACAAAAAAACAAGCTGTTTCCGAAAGTTTGGTAATCAAGAAGTCAAAGCTGGTCAACAGATAAGACCCGTTGACAGTTAAGAAGCAGAGAATCTGTCCAGCAACAGTGGTCACCCCAACGCTTGTAACTAGCCACAGGAGGGCAAAAATTCTCTCACAGGCATGGGACTTGCTGGTTGGACAGTAGCCAAAACGTCACAATTGGTTTAAGCAAGCAATACACTGGGGTGGAGATATAAGGTGGTCAGAAGAGAGGCAAATTGGATGAGCCACGCATCGGAAGGGGTGCACCAGAATTGCACTGTGTTGAAGGCATCTGTCTGATCAGGCAGCTCGCCTCTCCCCAGCTCGCTGCTCGAAAAAGTAAGATAGGGCATTAGACCTGATAACCTGGGTGTGAATGTGATAGAGGTTCCACCTAGACAAAAACCCGGGAACATAACATAAAGAGTAAGGAAATTTGACCATAAACTTTTATTGTTTTTGTTGCAACTGAGTTCATCCATCTATGCGGTAAGTATTAATCAAATGTTGTTTAGTTGTAAGTAAGTCTTTAAGTATATGTTTAGTGTATTTGTGTTAGTATTATTAATAAGTTTTAAGTGTTAAGTTTTAAGTTTAAGGAATTGTAAAAGGATAAGGGGAGAGAATTTGTGATAGAGAGAAAACCCCAATAAATAGTGGATTTGAATTGAACAGAGAACATGTGTTATTGTATGAATGAATGATAGATTTATGAACCGTTGACCAGGTCTTGGACTAAGACAGGTTTCAGCCACCCTCATCCGTCCACAAGTTGGTCGGGTGAATAGCAAGGGGGGTCTGTCTGAACTTAGTGACTCAATGGACAGGTGTAGTGACTGCAACCACAAGGTTACCCTTGCCCCTTTCCTAACTCATAAGCCCCTGCAGTTCCGTTGTTCAATAGAACTCCTGTGACAGCAGACGGAGTGATCCTCCTCTGTATCTGTCTGTCTGCCTTTCCATCTCTCTCCTGCTAAATAAGTGTTCTGTTATCGGATTCATTCACTCCATCGGTATCATGGGCTGAATAGAAACGGTGCGGAGCCTCAATCAGTCAAACCTGAGCAAGGTGTATGACTGTGTGCGTAAGTGTGTTTTGAGAAATTAATCCCTTTAGGAAAATCCAGCTGTCTTAAGCAAGGGATAAAAAGAAAAGAGAGAAAAATGCAAAGCAGGCCATAAAACTGTCACCAAGCCATAAACGGAAGTAAACCAGATAAGAAATCCTTCTTCCCTCTTTTGCCCACTCTCTTCTTCAACCCCTCTTCCCCCTCTCATCTGAAGTGAGGAATGCACAGAAACCAAGACAGCAGTTTTTTTTAACCCCTTGTCACCACAATTTAGTCCTAAGCAGATCACAGGATCTGGTCTAAGCACTGAATGCAGCTGAACCGGTTGGTAACAGTGACCATACTGTAATTAAATATAACATCTTTGCAGGGGGGAAAAATACCAAAGAAACCCATCATAGTAGCTTCAAAAAGAGTAACTACACACAAATGAGGAAGCTAGGTAAACAGAAATAAAAAAGAACAGTTACTGGGGTGAAACTCATGCAAAAATGCATGGAAACTATTTTAAAATATTGGAATAGAAGCTCACACTAAAAGCATGTCCCAAATAAAGAAATATATAAATAAATAAATAATAAACCAGTAAGAGAACCAAAAAATGCCACCGGGCCATAACAGTGGAGCATAAGAAGTGATTAGAGGCATCCTTTAAAAAATGAAAGTCGAATCCTAGTGAGAAAAATAGAAAGGAACATAAAGCCTGGCAAGCCAAGTGTAAAAGTCACGTTATGCAGGCCAGATGACTGAAGGAAAGTTGTACTAGTCAGCTGGAGCAGAGGCTGATTTGAGCAATAGGTTACATACCACAGTTAGTAGTTCTGTAATTTCATAACTGAGTTCCTTCAGAACTCTTGGGTGAATGCCATTTGGTCCTGGTGACGACTTATCAACTTTTTTAAAAGGCTCCAGAGGCGATCCCAGTAATTACAGGCCGGTAAGCCTAACTTCAGTGCCAGGCAAATTGGCTGAAACTGTAGTAAAGAAAATAATTATTAGACACACAGAACACCACAACATTTTAGGGAAGAGTGAACACAGCTTTTGCAAAAGACAATTATGCCTCACTAATATTTTTGAATTTGTTAAGGGTGTCAACAAGCATGTGGACAAGGGTGATACAGTGGATATAGGGTACTTAGAGTTTCGGAAAAGTTTTGACAACATCCCATACAAAGGCTCTTAAGCAAAGTAAGCTGTCATGAAATAAGAGGGAAGATCCTCTTGTGAAGCAGAAACTGATGAAAAGACAGGAATAAGAGGTTGGAATAAATGGTCAACTTTCAAAACGGAAAAAGATAAATAGTCCCAAGGGTCCGTACCAGGATCTGATCTGTTCAACATATTCATAAATGATCTAGAAAGGGGACAAACAGTGGACTGACAAAGTTTGCAGATAATACAAAGTTATTCAAGTAGTTAAGCCCAAAGCTGACTGCAAAAAGTTAAAGGGATCTCACAAAATTGGTGACTGGGCAACAAAACAGCAGATGAAATTTAATGTTGATAAATGCAAAGTAATGCACATTGGAAAACATACTCCCAACTATAGATACTGTGACAGGGTCAGGCCCGACGGCTACGCAAGGGTCCTGGAAGGCAGGTATATTAGCCCCAGACTGAGCAAAGCCTTATTCCCTGGGTGATACAGCTGGCGCTCCTTAGGCAATTAAGACACCTGGGGCCAATTAAGGAGCCCTGCCCCAAACACTTAAAAGCCTGCAGGGGCAGGTAGGCAGGGTGAGTTGTAGAGTGAGGAGTTTGGAGGTGTGGAGGACGGAGGTTGGAGTTGAGAATTTGTAATTTGTAATTTGGGAGTTTGGAGTTTTGCAGCTTGGAAAACTAACAGCTGGGAGTTGGCAGTTCGGGGCTGGCAGCCCGCAGCCTGCGGCTGGCTGCCTGCAGCCTGTAGCCGGCAGCCTGCGACCTAGAGCGGGTTGGAGCTTCCCCTGCTGACGCACCGCACCGGGGCGGAGTGCCCAGCCGGGGGGACAGGCAGTGGACCATGGGCTACCCCAGGGCAAATAGCCATACCCCGGGGCAGAGCAGGCCCCTTTCCCTCCCCGAGGCCTTTCCCCGGCTGCACCACCGGTCAGGCCGGAAGAGCGCGAGACCCACGAGGGCGGAACATCTCTTCCCCCGCCCCCACCTTGCCACAATACCAAATGATGGGGTGCGAGGTATCACAGGCCTTGAATCTGGGTCTACAGGCAGAGCTCAGGCCATGACCGACACCCAACAGTTCATCTGGGTAACTAGGGAAGAGTTCAGGGAAGTGCTAGTTTTCAGAGGGCACCAGCCCCAAAGCTTCCAACCGGGAGAAAACATCCAGCCCACGATTGGCTAGGAGTACTATATAAACCAGGAGTAGCAACAAGAAGTTGTCTAAGCAAGTAGAAGAATCCTTTCTGCTTTCCACCAGCTCCCGATTCCTAACCTCCCATCCCAGATCCCTCATCTACTTTCAGTTCCTGCTGTCCTTCTTGAAGCTCCTGCTCCTCCACCGTATCCCTGACCGTCTCTGAGCCCTGGCTTGGTACCTGACACTGGTTTTGGTAGTGATCTTCTGTTCAACTATTAGACCTGACTTTCCTCACCTCAGTCATTGTGAGGAAAGTAAATAAAAAGTGTTATTTATTCCTTCTCATAACACAAGAACTAGGGGTCACCAAATGAAATTAATAGGCAATAGATTTAAAATTAACAAAAGGAAGCATTTCATCACACAACACACAGTCAACCTGTGGAAATCCTTGCCATAAGATGTTGTGAAGGCCAAGATTATAACAGAGTTAAAAAAGAACTAGATAAGTTCAGGGAGGAAATTCCATCAACGGCTATTAGGTAGGATAGGCAGGGACTGCTGATTGCCAGAGGCTGGGAATGGCCGACAGGATGGAGCACTTGATGATTACCGGTTCTATTCATTCCCTCTGAAGCACCTGGCATGGCCACTGTTGGAAGAGAAAATACTGGGCTAGATGTACCAGTATGGCCATTCTTATGCACAGGAAAACTTTAGCCTATGAATGCGTCTGACGAAGTGGGTTTCTGCCCACGAAAGCTTATGCCCAAAGAAATTTGTTAACTCTTTAAGGTGCTATTGAACTCTCGCAGTTTTGCTAAAAAGAGATTAGCACGGCTACCCCTGTGGAACTCATTAGCCTATGAAGTAACTGATATGTACTGTACTCTGAATATCTGACATTAAACTTCTGTGTAGGCAAGTCCTCAGTAATAAGCCTTTCCAAGGTAACACTATGGGCGATCATTATGGCAGTAAAGATGCCAGGGTAGTCTCGTTCACTGATTAGTGAATGTTCTTGGTAATGACTAGTGACAAAAGAAAGCTACCTTAAGGATTGTGTTTTCCGCTCCATGGACTAGTATATTTATTTACTTAGCGTCTATCGAGGGAGCCTAATTCTTTTTTAATGAAGACATGGTTGGCAGGACCCTACTGAAAATGAAGTTTTACATCTCACTTGAATTATTTCCATAAAATATTTTAATTTAATGAAGTAAATTCATTAAAAAATAAAAATGGAAAGTAAGCCTGCTAAATATACAGTTGCTTACCATAACAATCCTCCCAAATGATGTGGACTCTAATTGCAGTTAAGAACTTTCATCATATACACTAGTATATTTGCTGTTGTGTGTGTCTTACATACTCAAGGTTTAGTGCCAAATCAGCCTTTGGATGCATGCAAATGCAATTCTTGTTGAAATAACAGTACATTGAAAGTTAGAATTTACTCACTGGTAAATACGGACACAATAATTGTTTCAATAAAAAGTAGCATTCAATCATTTTCAGTAAGTACGTGACACATAATAAGTTATAATAGAGGACTTAAGGGTTTGGCACTGAACTCTCTCTTGCACTTGAATATATTTAATTAAATTGCTTATTTTTTTTAAAATAATCTATACCAAGGGCCCTTTTCAATTAAAAGTACACTGTATGTGGTTATCAAGCTACAAAAGGCCACGCACTTTAATACAGCTAAAAGCCAGTTCACATACCTGGGAACCAAGGATGTAGACCACACTTACAGATTAGAGACTGTGGTTTGGAAAACAGTGATGCAGAAAATAACTTCCAGATCAAGATGAAGCAAATTAAAATGAGCTCCCAGTGCTATGCTGTGAAAAGGAAATGTGATATTGGGATATATAAGCAGCGGGTTACTGAGGAAAAGTAGGGCATGTTAATACCACCCTATACAGCTAAAGTGAGATCGTTACTGCAAAACTCTTTCCGGTTTTCATGTCTAGACTTCAGTAACGATCTGAGTCTATAAAAGTTTATAGTGAAAGACTAAAGAAACTCAATCTAATTTAAGGCGCAGGTTAAGCAGTGACTGGATCACTGTCTAGATGTACCTATCTCGGGAGCAGACGTCTGACACTAGACAGCTCTCTAATCTAGCAGACAAACGTGTAACAAGATCCAGTGGCTGGAAGCTGAAGTTAAATAAGTCAGACTAGAAATAAAGCAGATATTTAGTATTGAGGGGAATTAACCATTGGAACAGCTTGTGTAGAGATATGTTGATTCTCCATCATTAGAAATCTTTAAAGAAAGCCTGAATGTCAGATTTCTAAAAATCTATGCTCTAGCAGAACCAGAATTTAAGGCATGAGGTAGGCACCACAGGGTAAAAATCTATGGCCTGTGTAATGCAAGAGGTCAGACTAGATTATTGTAGTTGTGTTTTCTGACAGTAGGTCTACGCTGGCTCCTTTGTAGGCTAACTTGCTAATGGAGAATGTCAGCTGACAGTGAAGGCCAAACAGATCAGTTTTACTGCTGAAAGGCAGATCTACCCTGTGGGTTGGTACCACATGCAGTGATCTGATTAAAGCATTTAAGCATAAGTTGATTTTCAAAGATGCTAAGCAGTGAACACCCACAGGTCCCTTTGAAGTCAATAAATTGATTTAGCCTTATGTTGGGCACAGAATTTGGACCAAGAGGTAATTATAGATTAATGTTATTGTTATTAAATTTAACATCCTTATAGGAGGATAAACAAACAAACAAAAAAATACCCACCACCTACACCATGGTAACATTTCACTTCAAAGAAGAGAACTACACAAACAAGAGGATGCTTGTTAGACAAAAATTAAAAGGAGCAGTCTCAAGGGTTAAAAGCCTGCAAGCTGCATGGGGACTATTTGAAAACACCATAACAAAGTCTCAGACTAAGTATATACCTCAAATCAGAAAAGACAATGTAGGAAAGTAAAGAGTTAAAAGCTGGAAAAATGGTCAGGCCTAAGCTACAGGGAATGAGGTCATGGCAAGGGCACACCTTGTTTCTGTTAGTTGGTATGAATTCTATTTAGAGTCTGTTACCTCTCTTCTTTTCCTCCCTTCCTGGCCACCTGCACCAGGGATGAGTCTAACAAAATAACTATTCCCCCCTCTTGCTCAAGGCCTTTGGTGGGAAAAAAGCATTATCTTCCTTCCCCTCTGGCATACCTTTATTTCAAGGAATGTTAGTGTAAAATTAATAGGTTTTAAGGTGATGTGCCTGCCCACTGTATGGTAATTATATAAAGAACAAACAGGGGCAGGTATAATTGTATTCATCATGTAGTTTTTAATATTAATTTTATGGGTGTCAATGTAACCAACTAAGGGTCTATGGGGGGTTGCTGGAAATGTATACATTTACATACTGTTATGGATAAAAGAATTGTAAAGTAACCCCCTTGTTGCTCACTCATGGCGTCAGGGTGGAACAAGCAGGCAATGAAGGGTTCTGACTCCCTAATCCACTCCAGGGACACCCTGTTTGGTTATTTCTAACAGACAAAAAGACCAAAACAAGTCACCATGGCTAAACAGCAGAGTAACAGAGTCCATTAGATGCAAAAAGACGTCCTTTGAAATTTGGAAGTTATATCCTAGTGAGGATAATAGGGACGTGCACAAACACTGGCAGGTTAAATGTAAGCATATAAGGGCCAAGAAATAATTTGAGAATCAACTTGTTAAATGGCTTGCAAAAACTAGCAATAAGAATTTCTTAAAGTACATTAGAAACAGAAAAGCTGCCAAACAGGCAGTGGAACCATTACATGACCAAGGTGCTAAAAGAACATTCAGCAAAGACAAGATCAATACTGAGAGGCAAAATTAATTGATTGCATGGGTCTTCTCAGCACAGGGTGTGAGGGAGCTACCAAAAAGAATAGCTCTGATGTGAGTGAGAAGTTTGAAATATCGTCCCACTTTGATGTGTCACAGAAGAGGTTTTGGAGTAAATTGATTAATTAAACAATAATAAATCACCAGGTCCAGATAGTAGTCAGCCAAGAGTTCTAAAGGAATTCAGATATGAAATTGCAGAACTACTAACTATGGTATGTAACCTTTCATTGAAATAAGCCACTGTATGAGATGTCTGCTCCGCCCTGTCCCCTCTCAGTTCCCAGACAGAGTTCTTGAGAAAGCAACAATCCAGAGTCCAATTTGCAGGCACTCCACGATGGATTTATTGGGGGTAATACTGACAAGCTTAAAACCATAACCATACCTCCAATCCATTCAAACCATTTGGGTCACATCTTAGCCATGGTCAGTTTATGGCCCTACATTTATGTTTCTTTTTAACTTCACCCTTCACCTCCCTTGCTTTCCCAGCTGGTTGCTTGGCCTTGCCCTAGCATCTATCTTGAAGAGGAGTCAGAGCTTTCCCTCGTTTGTGCATTTATATATCACCCTTTCCCAATGCCTTGAAGTATTTTAACTACATCCTTTATCTTTTCCACAGTAATAAAGAAAAAACCCATCTAACTGCAGACAAGCAAAAGGAATAGACCATGTCTTTGTCTTTGCTAACATGTATATCTCAGAGACTTTAGCTTTCAGGCAGGCATACAGGCCCAGAATATCATCCCGGGCAGATACACAGGCCTAAATACCTATACAAACTTACATTATATACTTATATCCTAACAATGAGTAGAAGGTAACTAATGTACCAACTATTTCTAAAAAGGGCTCCACAGGTAATCCTGGCAATGACAGGTTGGTGAGACTAACTTCAGCACTAAGCACATTGGCTGAAACTACAGGAAAGAACAGAATTCTCAGACACTGAGGTAGTCCTAATTTGCTGTGGAAGAACAAACATGGATATTGTAAGGGGAAAACATGCCGCACCAAGCTATCAGAATTTTCTGGGAAGGTTAGCAAGCATGTGACAAGGGTGATCTATTAAAATAGCACCCTGGGACTTCCAAGAAGCCTCCGACAAAGCCCTTCACCTAAGGTTATAAAAGGAAGCTACGTAGTTATGGGATAAGAGGGAAGATACCGTCAAGGATCATACATTGGTTAAAAGATAGGAAACGCAGGATAGGAATAAATCATCAATTTTCACACTGGAGAGAGGTAAAGCAGAGAGGGTCACCAAGGATCTGTTCTGGGAGCTGTGCTGTTCAACATATTAATCAATGATCTAGAAAAAGGAGTGAAAAGTGAAGTGGAAAATCTGCATTTGAAAAAAATTTATTCAAGATATTTAAGTTTGTTGTAACATTGTTTCATTTTATAATTGGAGTGACCCAACTCCATTTTAAATTAATGGAATAAATGAAGTGACCCAACTCCATTTTAAATTAACAGGAATATAAACTCACTGAACCAAGATGTAAAATGCTAACTGCCTTGCATCAACCCCAGCTGGCCACCTATTGTAACAGAATCTCTGTGAAACTTACCAGCCCCGGGAGGAGTCCACAGGTGATAAGTACTAAAGGCAATGTAATCAAAATGTAGCCTTTGGAAAACCTGTTACTTCAAACCCAGTAAACTTAATCTAAATAGTATCAATCTCTGAGAAACTTCCTTTGAACAGTATCCATTCATGTATTGTAGCAAAATCTCTGTGACTCGAAACTCAGTAAACTGCATTTGAATAGTGTTGAGACATGTATTGCAATGGGTGATTCTTTGTCAGCAGCAAACAACAGCTGGACAATTAAGAAGAATAGAATCGGGTTTCTCTGTCAGTTTCGCTGTTTTGGGGTGCAGTCCCCAATTACCTCATCGCTCTTGGAAACTTCTAATTGGCTAAAAAGTGGGCACATGGCTGTGAGGAAGAGAAATATAGGTGATCAAAAAACAGGAAGTAAACTGGAGATGTCCCTGAATCTTTGGAAGAACAACAGAATAGTTCTACATGTAGGTGTGATCTACCTGCTGTCTCTCCCCAGCTTGCCACTCAAACCTAAGTATAGAGTGTGGGGCTGTGTAACCTGAGTGTGATAGCATTTTTCACTCAGATGTGTAACCTGAGTGTGACAGAATTTTCCACTCAGATGTAAACCCGGGAATTGTACTAGTAGAATTGGAGTGCTGCTTTGCTGCTAACAAATCTCACTGGTGCAGTGTAAGTATAATAGTATAAGTACAACTCTATAGTATAAGCTAGCTTTGTAAATATAATTGTACATTTGTAATTGTGATTGTGTTTTAAGTAGTTAAGTTGTTGTATTAAATAAGAATCAATGGTGATTTTTAAATTGTAATTATTGATGTATAGATTGTTGTCAGTAAAACAAAGTTGTATGCAAAGCAATCCTTGTCACTCCTTATTTGAGGGATCCATATAAATCGAACCTGACAGCAAGCTGGCCCTTGTTGTCACCTCAAAGTTCAAACCAAACTGTGAAGAGTTACAATGGGATCTCACAGAACTAGGTTACAGGACAACAAAATGGCAGATGAAATTAATTGTTGATAAGTGCAAAGTAATTCACATTAGAAAAAAATAATTACAACTATACATATATAATGATAGGTTCTAAGTTGGCTGCTGGTGCTCAGGCAACATCTTGGAGTCACCAGGGATAGAAAACTACAGCTCTATCCATGAGAGCATTCCTAAGAGAATGTTAGGAAATAATAGACAAGAGAGAGAATAAGAAGATTAAGCTTGGAAGGGACCTCAGGAGGTATCTAGTCCAACCCCCTGCTCAAAGCTGAACCAACACCAACTAAACCATCCGAGCCAGGACTTTTTCAAGCTGCACCTAAAAAACCATTAAGGATGGAGGTTACACAACCTCCCTAGGTAACCCATTCCAGTGCTTCACCACCTTCCTAGTGAAAATCTTTTTCCTATTATCCAACCTAGACCTCCCCCACTGCAACTTGAGACCATTGCTTCTAGTTCTCTCCTATACCACACTTGAGAACAGCCTAGCTCCATCCTTCCTGGAACTCCTTTTCAGGTAATTAAAGGCTGCTGTCAAATCACCCCCATTCTTCTCTACTGCAGACTAAACAAGTCATGTGCTCTCATCCCATAATAATTTTTGTTGCCCTCTGCTGGACTCTCTCCAATTTGTCCACCTCCTTTCTGTAGTGGGGGGCCCAAAACTGGACACAATACTCCAAATGAGGCCTCACCAATGCTGAATAGAGGGGAATAATCACTTCTCTTGATCTGCTGGCAATGTTCCTATTAATGCAACCCAATATGCCGTTAGCCTTCTTGGCAGTAAGGGAACACAGTTGACTCGTATCCAGCTTCTTATCCACTGTAACCGCCAGGTTCTTTTCTGCAGAACTGTGGCCTAGCTCGTCAGTCCCCAGTCTGTAGCTGTGCATGGGATTCTTCCATCCTAAGTGCAGGACTCTGCACTTGTCCTTGTTGAACCTCATCAGATTTCTTTTGGCACAATCCTCCAATTTGTCTAGGTCACTCTGTATCCTATCCCTGCCCACCAGTGTACCCTACCCCTCTTCCCAGCTTAGTGTCATCTGCAAATATGCTGAGGGTGCTATCCACCCCATGCTCCAGATCATTAATGAAGATGTTGAACAAAACCAGACCCAGCACTGAACGCTGAGGCACTCTGCTTGTTACTGTCTGCCAAACAGACATTAAGCCATTGATTATTATCCAGTTAGCTCGATGATCTAGCCAGCCTTCTATCCATTTTATAGTCCATTCATATTCAACCATACTTCTTTAACTTGCTAACAAGAATAATTAAAATAATATTGAAAATATAATGCCACTATATAAATCCATGGTTCACACACACCTTGAATAATGTGTGCAGCTCTCATCATCCAATCTCAGAAAGGAGATAGTGGAAAGGTTCAGAGGACAACAAAGATGATCGTGAGTCCAGAATGGCTTCAGTATGAGGGGAGACTAAAAAGAAGAGTGCTGTTCAGCTTAGATAAGAGATGTCTATGATCAAGGTCTATAGACTCATGAATGTTGTGGAAAACATGAAGAGAAGTTTTATTTATCCTTTCCCATATTACAAAAAATGAAATTAATAAAATTAATATGCAGCAAGTTTAATAGGAACAAGAGGAAATATTTTTCCACACAATGCACAATTAAGCTGTGGAATGTTTTGCCAGGGGATGTTGTTATGGCCAAAAGTATAGCTAGGTTAATAAAATAGATAATTCATCCATCACTGGCTATTAGCCAAGATTTTCATGGATGCTACCCCATCCTCATGGTGACCCTAAAACTCTGATTCCCACAAGGAGAAGACAGAGTGGATCACTCCAACTGCCCAATACCCTACTCTCCCCTTCAAGCTGTGGTATAGGCCGCTTTGGAGATCATATATTAGACAAGATAAGCCACTGACACAGTATCACATTTCTGATTTAGGTGCCTAACTTGAAGCACTCTAGTTTGAAAATGGTAGCCCTAGTAACGGGTAAATGGGAAACTTAACCCAATTTCCATTTCAGCAAAAATGGATTTAAACAGGGATAAATCCTCCCACATTAGTGTTTTTAGCATGAACAAAAGTTTAGAATGATCACCACAGTATGACCAAAATGGAGTGTACAACAGGGGATACTTATCTCTTGGTCACCTCCTGCTGCTGCATGTGGTACTGCAGGCCTTTTCCCATTCCTGGTGCCCTTGGTAGATCATTGGCCTAGCTTCACAGGTCTTCAGTGGCTTGGCTCTCCAACTGAGTCACAGAAGTCCAAATAAAGCTCTTCTGGGGTATTCTATTTGCCCTCAGCACCAGCTCCAGACCCTTTATATTCAGCCCTTTGTTAGGGCTCCAAGATAAGGCTGGCCCCATCTTTGGGTTTATGCCACTTTATCTGTGGCCAGCACGGGAACTCAAGCTCCCTATTACTCAAGGTTCCAGACCAGGGGCCCTATAAACACTAGTTATGCACTGCTCAATTCTAGTTCATTGCTGATTTTTCTCCAGGCCTCTTCCTACCTGGCCCTTTTGAGATTCTCCCCTTACTTCAAGCTGAAGTTTCCTAGATCCTCTCTCTCCTGGCAAGCAAACTAAACTGCAAGCATCTAAGCAAACACCAGAGGTTATCGCCTGAGCTCAAGTGGCAGGAAAGAAGAGCCCAGTCCTGTTGCAGCCAGGAATTAATTGGCTCAGATCCTGCAGCAACTTTTATCTGAGCCTGCTGGACTCTGATTGGCTTCTTCTTTGAGGACTCTCTGGGCAGGACTAGAGGACCCACCTTTGCTGTTCCTTTCCTGGGGAAGAGTGTCATAGGACCACAGGCCCTCCTGTAGGGAGCTACGAAGGCCAGACCCAACACAGAGTGGGAAGAACAATTAGAATCTTAGAATTTTACCTTCCCCCAAACACTTAGTGTCCACTAATGACAACTGGCATTTTGGCCACTGTCTGCATGCTACCTTGGTTTCCTCTACTCAACAGCTAATAAATGAACTTTCTCTGGAAAGAGTGTTATTCACATAAGTAGATTTCATGAAAGCTTCTCCAATGCCTTAGCACATTTAACAATTAAAAATTGTTTAAAACTTGCTGACAACCCGACTCCTGCAAGTCGTAACTTTAACTCCTGCATGTAACTTTATACACTGAGAGTAATCCAATTGGCTTCACTGAGACTACTCACAGTGAATAAAAATAGCATGAATAATTCTTTTTTTGTGCAGAATTGGGGCCTTATTAGTTAATGTAGCTCCAATTCTTTGAAGACATAGTGTGATACATAATGTTTTGACAACAACATCTTGTTTGCTTGCATGGCTATAACCTATAGGCAGCAGCTATATCTATGAAAATGAATCCATGAAGAGAAAAGCTTGGGAAGAAGGTTTCAAAAGGAGGAGACTTTATGGCTGGTATTCTCATCATCTAATAACAACTGCACTACAGATGTCAATAACTATTCTTCCAGCATTAATTCCTACGCACACAAATAGTTTTACAAGTTCTGCTTATCCAAAACAGCTCAGCCTGGTGGCTCCCAATAATATTGTTTATCTATCTGCTAATGTGTGTGTGCCCACAGATGCACAAACAAACATGTCTGCACACAGTTCCCATAGTATATCAATCAAGTTCATCTGAAAGCAGTTTGTAGATTGCCTGCAGCAAATATAGGACTATTGGGCCAACATTGAGAGTATTTTTCATTTTACTTGCCTGCTCTACAAACGTCAGCATATACCCAAACCCATTAGCTTCTGAACTGGAGAGACTAATGATGTGCAAAGATTTTTAAATGCCAAACATTAAACAAACTACAGATTTCAGGGTTTTAATATACTGTAGCATAGATGGGTTTTTGATAGTCTAGCCAACTTTGCATGTAACTTTGTAACTTCACCTTAGTTATCACTTTATGAATCAGTGGCTTAGAAAGATTTGATCTTTCTCTGAATTTGTACTTTACACTGAGAGATTTTTAAGTGAATGTTACTGGGAAAGGCTTAGAAATTTAAGGAGATGTAATGGAGAATGCAAGACAATAGCTGTTCAACTTCCATATGGACACCTGCTAGCCTTCGAGTCTTGCTAATGGCCCACCAAAAATTCTCAGAAGGAAGAAAAGGGATTATTTTGATTATTTTGTTTCCCAAGCTATTGATATCAAAGCTGCATCAATTCATATTTCACAGAATCATAGAAAATGAGGGTTGAAAGGGACCTCAGGAGGCCATCTTGTCCAGCCCCCTGCTCAAAGCAGGGTCAGCATTTCCCAGAGAATAACAATGAATTCAGTCACATCATTTAAAAAAAATATTCATAGTATGGGAGCATCTAGGAGCATACAAATTGTGATTAGGGCCAAGATATTCTGAGCACTATTCATACATATAGTAAGAGAGAGTCCCTATCCCAAGGACCACACATCCTATAGCCATCCTATACAACAGGGATATTTAGTATCTCAGTTAAAACAAATGCTGCATTCCCTGTAATTAGAAGTGGTCATGCTCAAAAACCTTTCCCATTTTGTGTTAAAGGACAACATAACATTACATCCCCAATTGAACAATTCCTTAGCCTTCACATGGAAAACATGCAAGTATTGAGGTATGTTATTCAGTTATCTAAGAAAACTGAAATTTCTTTATGAGTGACCACTGTAAGTATTGTAAGAAGCCAATTGTGCTTACAAAATAAATTGGTAGTTCACACCCTGAATCTAAACTGGTTATGAAAAGTATAGTTATATATGTGTATAGTGATATGATGTTATGTATGGGCTTCTTGAAAAATTCTCCATGTGAATTTTGGTTCCGTGGAAATTCAGTACAGAGATCCAAAGTTGTGGGATAAAATTTCTGTTTCTTAATGTCTAAACCTACCATACTATATCTGCCTTATTTACAAGTACAACAGATGGCATGAATTATTTCAGCTTCTACCATATACCACTTATGGGAATGATTTCTCAAAAAACAGCATTTTCTGATAATCGTACATCATTTGCATAAATTACAGTTCTCAAAAGGAAGATACAGTGAGTGAGGTGGTATCTTTTATTGGACCAACTTCTGTTGATGAGAGAGACGAGCTTTCAAGGGACAGAGATCTTCTTCAGGTCTGGTAAATGTGCTAAGATTGTCACAGCTAAATACAAGGTTGAACAGATAGTATATCATACATAGGAAGCACATATTCTAAGGGACCATTCAAGGTGAAGTGATCCATTGACAGCCCTGCAATCATAGGACAAAAAGTGGGTTTAATAGGTTACGGATTATTGTAATAATAAAAACACTGGATTTATGGCTTGATTTTTAGCATCTAGCAAAGTTATGAATTTAAGGTCTCTGGCTCATCTTTTGTGCAGGTTTCCTTGGAGGTCGAGGCCTGAGAGAACAGATACAGAGTGAGCACTTTGTGTAAAGTGTCTGAGTTCACTCAAGAGCGTAGTGATTTTCTGATTTCACCACTGCAATAATGTCCAGCACCCCCCACAACACACCTCCCAAGATCCATGGGTCCTACACATCCCTGTCACAACATCTGGCGTACCTCAGCCAGTGCACTGAACGTCCCAAAAAGTATCATGCGGGACAAACCAGACAATCACTACGCTCTCAAGTGAATTCACATGGGAAAATGATAAAAGACAAAAACACCACATCACCTCTGGGTGAACACATTTCACAGAGTAATCACACTATATCTGACCTCTCCGTCCTCATCCTCAAAAGAACCTTGCACAACACTTTCTGAAGACGAGCTTGGGAGCTTAAATTCGTAACTGTGCTAGACACAAAAACCCATGGTCTTTATAAAGACATTGGATCTATGGCTTATTACAACAACCTGTAACCTAGTAATCCACCCACCCCATTTTGTCCTGTGACTACAGAGGTGTTAACAGAACACTCTACTTTGAATGGTCCCTTAGAATACATGACTTATGCCAATCTATTGGTTGTAGCTTTTACTTAACTGTGTCGCTATGAGTACTTTTCCAAGACAGAAAGCATTTTGTATAACTTTAAAGTTTGTATCTCTCATCAACAGAAGTTGGTCCAATAAAAGATATTACCTTACTTACCTTGACTCCCTAATAGCCTAAGACCGACATGGCTACACCACCACCCTGTAATTCCCAAAAGGAGCATTCCCAAATGAGATAAAGAGAGTGAGGAGATGGACGGAACACACAGAAATGAAATTACCAAATCCAAAATCAGAAACCTATCCCATCCCCATTTCTAGAGAAATTGAAGTTTTACCATGACAGTTTTCTTTCGCTCTAACTTTTCCCCACTTCACTGATAAAAATACTGCTCACCGGGACAGAGATGTCAGAACAAGGGTTCACTCTTCTAAGGTGTGCAGCCTTATCTCCCACTGGTGTCACTGGGTTTACACCAAGGAGGTGGCTGAGCATCATTCAGGATTAGAGACCAGCACTGCTAGCACCCTTCTTTGCCAAATTTGAGACCAACGGTTCATGGTGTTACTAAATCAGGCAATTTAAACTGTTCAACATGCAGAGTTTCCAAACAGGAAAAGAGAGACAACTGACCATCTGGGCAACCCCCAGATCAGCCACCCTTGCCGGGTGGATTGCTGCTGCTGCTGGGCCACCATGTTCTAGAACAGTTGTTGTTGTCATGCTTGGTGTTCCACCTACTGCTTGTCTCCATTTTCCTCTTCGGCCTTGTTTCAGGCCCAGTGGCGGGTCGAAAACTGGCAGCAACAAGCTGATCTGGGAGTTGGCAGCCCAGCAAAACGAACATCAGTCATGGCTCGCCCAGCATGTGGTGGTGTTCCAAACACCAAGAAGCCAGGCAGGCAGGGGTGGGGAGTAGCCCAACCTACCCTGGGGCCAACCCCTCTATTATTCCACTCTATTCGGCACTGGTGAGGCCGCATTTGGAGTACTGTGTCCAGTTTTGGACCTGCCAATACAGGACGGATGTGAACAAATTGGAAAGAGTCCAGCCAAAATGATTACAGTGCTGGAGCACATGACTTATGAGGAGAGGCTGAGGAAACTGGGCTTGTTTAGTCTGCAGAAGAGAAGAATGAGGGGGGATTTGATATCAGCCTTTAACTACCTGAGATGAGCTTCCAGGGAGGATGGAGCTAGGCTCTCCTCAGTGGTGACAGATGACAGAACAAGTTGCAGTGGGGGAGGTCTAGTTTGGATATTAGGAAAAACTTTTTCACTAGGGGGGTGGTGAAGCACTGGAATGGGTTACCTAGGGAGAAGGAGGAATTTCTGTCTTTATTGATTTTGAAAGCGTGGCTTGACAAAGCCCTGGATGGGATAGTTTATTTGCAGTTGGTCCCACTTTGAGCAGGGGGTTGGGCTAGATACCTCCTGAAGTCCCTTCCAACCCTCATCTTCTATGATTCTGTGACATCACGCACTGGGAGACAGTAGCTGAAGACAAAGCTAATTGGTGAAGATTTGTCAGAGAGGAAGAACCATTTTTAAGGAAAATTGTCTCACCCTGGTCACAGAAAATCAGCAGAAAAGAAAGAACAGACAACTGTCATACAGCAATCATGTCCCAACCCTGTCTTCCAACAGCACCTGGAACATCTGCCAACAAGGCTGCAGCTCAAGGATTGGACTCCTCAGTCACCAAAAGACTCATAAAATAAAACCCGAGGAAGAGATTATCCTTGATTTGAGGGGTCAGTGATGAATGTGTGTGCACTCGGCATACTGCGCTGTGGTCAAAACATTAACAGCAGGAAAGGAGGGGGGAGGGGGAAATGAAAACAGGAAAATGGATGAGTTAGGAGGGAGTAAAAATTCTGCCATCTGATCCATGTTTGATCTTCTGTTTTGTCGTTATAAATAAGCAGTATTTCCCCACCCCATAAAACAAACCAATCCCTACTAAGTGACACAGGGGGTAATCTGACCCATATAGTCAAAAAAGAACCCTGAAATTTATATAACATTTGGATGTTGTCATTTTTTAACAGTATTCAGTAATGCTAATCTCCATTCTTACAAGCAGGTTCAATGCCAAAGGCTGGGACTGGATGACAGGGGATGGATCATTTGATAATTGCCCCGTTCTGTTCATTGCCTCTGAAGCATCTGGCATTGGCCACTGTCAGAAGACAGGACATCGGTCATTGATCTGACTCAGTATGGCCGTTATTACGTTCTTATGTTGAGTTAACTAACCAATTATTTTGTTGCACTTCCTATTGATACAGTTAGTTTAATCCAATTATTCTGTCTTACCAAAAATGTCTGCTTCTTTCTAATAGTAGTGGAGAGAACCAGCCTCTGCTCTCAAAATATCAACTGACACAAACGTATGTACTTTGGTCACATCAAGTGTAAAGATGGCATAACATCAGGAAAGTTAACAGAGAAGGAATGGTGGCAGGGCATGATAGTGGGGACAACCAGTGAAGAGATGGATAAAAAATGTCCCACAGATCAGTGGTATGTTAGCCACTGAGTGTGCTAAATTAGTGATGGATTGGGAAGGCTTCCAAAAATTCTACTATGATGTCACCGGTATTCAGACATGAATAAATTCATTTTCCTTGGAGAGACTGGTGGAGGACGTAACATCTTTTACTGGACCAACTTCTCTCGGTGTGAGAGAAAAGCTTTCGAGCCACAAAGAGCTCTTCTTCAGGTCTGGGAAGGGCACTCAGAGTGTCACAGCTCAATATAAGATCAAACACATAGTTCAGCTTAAGTAGTTAGCACTTATTCTAAGGGACCCTTCGAGGTGAACTGGCCCATTAACGCCCCTGGTAGTATCTTACTTTACCAAAAGGATGTTCAACTTCATCATATTAATTCATACACACGCCCGGTCCTGAAATGTGTGTTTAATAAACCTCTCAACTCTTGCAACACTTTTATTTTTAAGGGAAAAATGGTTTATTTTATTATTGTCTGCAGGAAGTAAAAACATGACTAAATGTTGCAAGATGTATGGAGCAACACCAATATAAATTAGACATTCTGTAACAATTATCTCATCATTTTGGGAATGTTGTATAACTGACTCATGATTTTATAATGCAATATAATCTTATAAAGCCTCACATTTGTTATATCTTTATCATTTGAACTTAGAAGGTCAGTTTCTCCACTGATGTAAATTGCTGGGCCACTGTTAACTTCAGTGCAACAGCTACAATTTACAGCAGAAGATTGGCCCTGGATGTGTGTCTTTATTCATCCCCTGCGTATGAAGAATTCAAGTCATGCTCTCATTCTGATGTTATATTATGTGAAAACATGGTAAGTGACTTTGTTTCTACCTTTTGAGTGGATTCCAAACTGGACTACCTTGGAATAAAACACTTCCTGGGAGTTGCATCTCACACATTTGTATAATTTAAAATGCTTTACTCATATTCACTAGATTTAAGATGTTGACAGATTCTCTTGGCCCACCATTCTCCAGCTTCAGAGACAGTATTTCAAAAGTCATACATTATGGAGAGATTTTCAAATCCACCTAATGAGAATTTAGCACCCAAATCTCTTACACAGCTTGGAAAGTCTCAACCTGCATGTTCTGGAAATTAATGTAGTGTGTAACAGTACACGATCCAATAGCACAGTGACCTTTATAATCAAGGTGCATCTTGATAGCTTAGCTTTTTCAGCTGTCTTGTGCTTACATACCATAACCCACTAACCTTTGTGAAATGGCTACTCAAACAAAATACAGAATATTGAAAAGGTCACAACTGAATCATGGTCAAATACCGTCCGTCACTGAGTTCATTCAGTGCTTTAGAGAGAACATTTCATTCACACTGTGATGAGAGAAAAGAGTGGCAGTGCCAATCCAGGCCCATGACACTGCTTGGGAGGAGAATGTGAGCTGCTAAATTTACCCCTGCTCTTGGCAGCCTCAGGAACGTAGTCCCATTCAAGTGCCGTATCATCTACGATGACTTGTATAGTGATAGGCACGAGTGTAGATCATTACAATGGCCACACACACAGGTTTACATTTTGGTGGGGAAGTGGACCTTCTATTTGCAGGTGCACTCTGGACCTGTTGCACATCTATCAGATTTCCTTCGCATTCAAATTCCAGATGCCAAAAGGTGGTCATAGATTACACCCACAAATCAAAAGACTGATCCTCAACCTGGCTGAAAATGAAGTCAAGAGAGAGAGACAGCTTGATGGTGTCTTCTGACATGAAGTTTTACTGCTATGACTTTGGGGTATTACACTAATCACAAGTTTCTTTTTTCCTGTCTTATATTTTACCAAAAAGAACTACCCTAGAAGCATTTTAGAGAGCTTTAAAATGTATCAGTGCTGCTTTTCATATCCCTTTGTCCGTCAAGTGAGGCTATCTTAGTGCTGTATCCTGGGCTAGCTCTTCAAACATGGACAAGCAAAATAGGTATGCAGTTTTGCCTCTGTGCAAGTTCTGCATGCGTACGTATGTGTGCACACGTGGCTCTGTGGGGTGTGTTTGCACGCATGTGTTAAGCTTGCAAATCAAGATTTGGTAAACACAATGCATTTTCACATTTGCATGTCGAGCACATGCATATTTTCAAATGTGTCCTTGTGTCCATCCATACCAGCTGTATAAGGAGAGGGAAGAGGTTACAACTAATAACTTTGACAAACATCTTAGGTATTCTCGTTGTGCAATATTGTAGTGTATTTGATGTCCAATATCTTCTGATCTACCAGGGCTAGAAAAATCAAAGTATAGAGACCATATGATCCAGGACAGACTGTCTGACTACTATCTATCTTGCACCTCAGATCAGTGTAATTGGTGGTGGGGAATACACTTGAAGAATAGAAGGAAATATTGTTGAAAATACTGTTGATGCTGCTCATTTTTTTTAATGATGGCTGTCTGAAGGTTCTGAGAGACTTAGATGGTGTAATTAGTGCTGGGAAAGAGATGGATCTGTGTGCATAAAGGATGTGGTCAAGGATGCATGATTAAAGTACTTCAACTACGTGAAGGGGGTTCCAGGGAGGATGGAGCTAGGCTGTTCTCAGTGGTGGCTGATGACAGAACAAGGAGCAATGGTCCACCTGTCAGTCTGCTAGCAACAGCTTGCCTAAGACCCAGGAATTCGTGTGAGGCTCTGCCATGAAGGTCTGATTGGCCTACTAGCCCTATTTAAGCCAGCAGCAGGAAGAGGAAGCTGTCTGAACAACTGGGCTCCATCCTGCTCTAGACTGTGTGCACCTTGTGCTTCCTGTACCAACTTCCTGGTTTGACAGCTGGTATCTGCTGTGCAGGTCCTATTCTCCAGTTGGTCTCCTGCCTTGAACTCCTGACATCCCGACCTGGCCTGACTCTAGTTCCTGTCTAGTGGTTCTGATATCCAGTTTGTCTTCTGCCTCTGACCTCTGTCATCTCAACTCTCATGGATCTTGACTCCTGCTCATGATTTCAGTGTCTGGCTCTAACTACTAGGTTTGGCTGCCCACAAACTAGCTGTGACAGCGTGTGGTTACCTGGTTGTCAGCTCCCTGACACCAACAATGCAATGTGAGATCTGAAATGAAATTCAGAATCACAGCATTAATCAGAGACTCCCTGAGCTTTTCTGCTTCTCTCTCAGGTCCCAGCTCAGAGCTCAAAACAGAAACTAAACCTCGTCTCTGTCTCTAGCTGAGGCTGTCACCTCCCCCTGTGGTGCTGAGCAGCCCTGGTTCCTTATTCGTGGGTTCAGTGCGCTTCAATATTTCCAGAAAGAACTTGGGTAATGGAGTAGAGAATACGCTTATAAAATTTGCAGATGACCTTAAGGTGGAGGATAGGATTAGAACTCAAAACCACCTTGACAGATCAGAGAATTGGTCTGAATTCAACAAATTCAGTGAATTCAATAAAGACAAAGTGCAAAGTATTTCACTTAGGAAGGAAAAATAAAATGCACGATTTCAAAATGGGGACTACCTAGCTGAGTAGTAGCACTGCTAAAAAGGACAGGAGTGATAGCGGATCACAAACTGAATACAAGTCATCAATGTGATGCAGCTGCAGAAAGGCTAACATGATTCTTGGGTGTATTAAAAGGAGTGTGGTATGTAAGACACAGGAGATCATTGTCCGGCTCCACTCAGCACTGGTGAGGCCCCAGCTGCAGTACTGTGTCCAAAGGGCACCACAGTTTAGGAAGACTGTGGACAAACTGAAGACAATTCAAAGGAGAGCTGCAAAAACTATAAGAAGGTTTAGAAAACCTGACCTAAGAGGAAAGGTTAAAAAAGCTGGGCATATTTAGTCTTGAGAAAAGAAGTGTGAGGGGGGAAACCTGATAATAGTCTTCCAATATGTTAAGGGCTGTTATAAAGAGGACGCTGATCAATTGTTCTCCCTTGCATTGAAAGCAGGACAAGAAGTAATGTGCTTAATCTGCAGCAAGGGAGATTTAGGTTAGCAATTAGGAAAGTCATTCTAACTCCCAGGGTAGTTCAGCTCTGGAATAGGTGTTGAAGGAAAGTCATGGAGTCTCCATCACTGGAAGCTTTTAAAAACAAGTTGGACAAATATCTGTCAGGGATGGTATAGGTTTACTTGATCCTGACTCAGCGAAGGGGGCTGGATTTGATGATCTCTTGAGATCACTTCCAGCCTGAGGTTTCTGTGATTCTGTAATTGTCCCAGCAAACTGCCTGTCCAGATCATCCCAGGTAAAAGTCTCCCTATTGGTCTCAGCAGGAGTTTCTAGTCCATTCTGTCAATGCTCTTGACTCCAAGCATGCTGGGAAAAGCTCTGGCAGCCATTTTGTGTGTAGGCCATAGGGTAGAATCCACTAGGGGCTCAGTCCAGAGTTCTAGAAACTGGCAAACTCCAAGTGAAGTTTAAATATAATTGTAGGTAAGTAGAGGGAACATGCACCCTAACAGATAGAGAAGATGGGGGATGGGGTGAGGTCTGTGGAATCAATGTGCCAGCTGTGCTTAACCATTAGCTCAGTTACTCCCTGCTCTCTTCTTGGTATCATGCTTCCTAGGGGACAGCCGACCACTCCCTGAAATCCCCCAAACAAGGGAATTCCTAATGTAGGATATTCTTGAGGGCTGGGAGGCAAAGAGTTCAAGGTTGGCAGGTGTGTGGGAGAAGGGACACATGCACTCCAAGAGCTTGACCCTACATATTTTTCCACAATATTATAATATTATTTTCCATGCAAGCATATGAAAATTGGTTTGCAGGCAACTTTACAAGAAGCCCCAGTAGCTGTCTCTTTCATTGCCTGTCAAGTTACAACTACCTTAGTGCTGCTAATACATTTTACTTTTTCTACTGTTCATCACTTCTATAGTGAATGTCTACTGCACATAGCTCTTGGCAAAAAGAGCAAGTCCACCTCCCTTTCTTAATGAGTTTATAATCAAAGAGACAAAGACACAAAAGCAAGCAAAGACACAACTTGATAACTGGAGTGACGGGAGGTAGTGGAGAGAGGAAGGACAGGAGATGGTTGAAGCTCATTACACTCATCGTCCAATGGCACTACAATGAAGTCATTTTCCTGAAAAGAACTTTCCTTTAATGAGACTTTTTATTTTAATTTAAAACTGGTTTTCCAAGGCAATGTTACCTCAAGCTCCTTCCACTTCCCACCAAACCAACCTATTCTCACCACACCAGTATTACAACTGGAGGAAGGTCAGCTAAATTAAAATAAAATTGCAGCGAGGAGAGAAGAAAATGTAGTGACTGGCCACTCTGCTGTCGTTCTTCACTCCTTGGTGTGGCAGCATCCTACTCTTGAGATCTTTATCATGCCCGTGATTCATGCACCTGCATGGGACTGTGGGACTTATTATGAACTTGCTGTGGTGAAATTCTGCGCTTACCCCATACACAGCTCACATAAACACAGGGAAATCCATTACCAGAACCTATGGCCAGGACACACAGCCTTTCTAATCTCCATCCAGCATTTGAAGCTACCAAAGCTAGAGTGTGGGTGTTCTAGCCTTACACTGCACCCACATCAATTTGCATTAGTAGAGCCCAGAAGTTCCTCCAATTTGTTTAGTCTTTCTCTATCCTATCCCTCCCTTCCCGGATATCTACCACTCCCCCTAGCTTAGTGTCATCTGCAAGCTTGTTGAGGGTGCAATCTACCCCCTCTTCCACATCATTAATGAAGATGTTGAACAAAACCGGCCCCAGGACCAACCCCTGGGGCACTCCACTTGTGACTGGCTGCCAGCTAGACATGGAACCACTGATCACTACTCATTGAGCCCTTTGCTCTAGCCAATTCTCTATCCATTTTATAGTCCATTCATCCAACCCATACTTTTTTAACTTGCTAATAAGAATACTGTGGGAGACCATATCAAAAGCTTTGCTAAAGTCAAGGTATATCACGTCCACCGCTTTCCCCTCATCCACAGAACCAGTCACCTCTTCATAGAAAGCAATCAGGCATTGGCACTGTCTGCATTCCAGTAATCCTGTTAATGCCACAATAGCTTAGTATTTCATTTCAATCAGAAAATCTGTCCTTGTTATAAGTCTTCCATCAAGTTATGCTGGTCATTAACTGTGAATATTTTAAGCCAGAGTCTTTTTTTCTTAAAAAGCATTAAAAATATTGCTCATAAAACAGAGAGAGATTTTTAAACTTTTGTTACTGCTACAGGGACAGTTAAATACTCTGATGAAGTAAGAGAAGATAAAAAAAGGCAGGATCTTGCCTAGCATGTGCCCAAATGATTGTCTTTACCCTCTGCCTCTGTGATAGAATTTATCTACAGTTCTAGTAGGATGCAGATTCCAGCATTTTTGGGGTGGGAACAAAAGAGACAGCTAATGAAAGTGATATTTGTTCACAAGAGGAGAGGTCTTGGGGAAGTCCTGAGTTGGGGATTGCAGAGCCCACTGAAGGAGGAATGGAGGGCTATTCCTATCTAGCATGCTAAACAGAGAGCACATCATCTTCAAGATAAAAGAAAAAGACGAGGGCTTACAGAGCAAGGGAGAGAGCAGATGCCAAAGATATGCTTACCCCAATAGGAAGAGTGGATTTGCTCTTCACGGTTTGGGCTGTGTCAGGGCCAGCTGTGTGATGGTATCAGAGAAAAGTCCTTCTGATGCTCTGGTTTGAGAGGAATGCAACTGCAGCTTCAAACCTTCTTTACTCCCTGTTGGAATGGGTTTGGGACCATAGAATCATAGAACGGGGTTGGAAGGGACCTCAGGAGGTATCTAGTCCAACTCCCTCCTCAAAGCAGGACTATCCTCAGCTAAATCATCCCAGCCAGGGATTTGTCAAGCTGCAGCTTAAAAAGCTCTAAAGATGGAGAATCCACCAGCTCCCTAAATAACCCATTTCAGTCCTTCACCACCCTCCTAGGGAAAAAGATTTCCTAATATCCAACCTAGACCTCCCCCACTGCAACTTGAGACCATTGCTCTTTGTTCTGTCATCTGCCACCACTGAAAACAGCCTATCTTCATCCTCCCTGGAAGCCCCTTTCAGGTAGTTAAAGGCTGCTATCAAATTCTCCCTCCCTCTTTTCTTCTGCAGACAAAACATTCCTAGTTCCCTCAGCATCTCCGCATAAGTCTTGTGCTCCAGCCTTTTGAAGAGAGCCATTAGCCCTGGATAAAGGATTACTTTGCCAGAAGACCTTTCCAGCTGAACCTATATTGGGGTTTGGCAATACAAAGAATGCAGGGCCACATCTTACTAATGTCTTTTATTACAGTGGCACCTAGACGTGTCAATCAGCATTAGGAACCCATTTTCCTAGGTGTTGTACAAAGACAGAGGGAAAATGGCCTTACCCCCAAAAAAACTTGAGAGGCAGGGTGATCCTGTGATAGCACTAGACTGGGACTCTCATGATCTGGTTCAGTCTCTGGCTGTGTCACAGATCTTGGGCACATCACTTCAGGTCTGTGACTCAGCCCCCATCTGTACATTGGGGAAATTCTCTTTCCTTCAGCTCTCCCTTTCTCCAGGGTGTCAGTTTCAGGTGCAAGCTATTTGGTGCAAGGACTGTCTCTTACTCTGTGTGCATGCAGCCTCCCCACACAACGGGGCCCCGACTTCAGTTGTCACTGCAGAAGTAATAAGAGTTCACAGGATGGACAGCATGGAATTTATTAAATTGCTCCTGACTGGTGTGAACCTCCACAACCCAATCCTGTTGGACTAGCAAACTAAAACTCTCTACAGAGGTCACCTCCCATCTGTGTGGAAAACCAACACAGGAACAGCACTAATTTCACAGAGGCAATCGTTATATTTTTCGTGTTTACAGGACAGGTTATTTTTAATTCTGTAACAATGATCAATAAAAGCTACATATCATTTCCATTACTATTTTTTTTATATTGCAGTATTTCAGAAAAGTTTCTCTCCACGATGCTGTTGTATCAATAACATCTTGCATTCTAAATGGAAAAGATTATGGGAGAGCTGCTAGTTCTTATCATTACAATTTATCTTTCTGCTGCTAAGGAACAAATTACTGAACTATCAGAGGATCCAGGGCTATTTCCTAATGCATTAGAGCCAACAAAATTGTTTGGTGCCTTTATAGCTGTGACTTTTTAAAATGTATTAATGAAAAAAAATGACAAAAGTCAGATTAGATTTCTATGGAAGGTAGCCATCTTCAGGAGACACATTATTTACTAAAACATACTTACCGTAATCATGGATTTCTAATCGCAATACCATTTTATCATCTATTATGCTGAAGGGGAATTTTCTCAGCCAATTAGAATGAAAGGATGTGCTAAACCTCTGACCTAAAACAGCACAGTAAAAGTTCAGCATTTATTCAACACTCTGCACTCACACTGGTTCCTTTCTTTGAACAGCAAAACCCTATGGGCCAACTAGGTTCCTGTCACCCCAGTCATTCTCCTAGCCTCGCATTTACATTGGTTATTTGTGATAGGGAATCCCAGCCCCTCTTACTCAGATCAGATCAGAAAAGAGAGAGAAATGAAACTGTGTGAATTCCTGTCTTTGGAAGTGTTTAAAGACAAGTTAGACCGACGCCTGTCAGGGATAGTCTAGGTATACTTCAGCCCTGCCTCAGCACCCAGGGCTGGACTAGATGACCTCTTGAGCTCACTTCCAGCCCTACATTTTTATGATTCTGTGTCACCAAGGTGAGAAGAGCTTTGCTGATCTGGATGGAAGGCGATTTGAGTGAGGAAAGGAGGAGGCAGAAAGAGGACAGAGAATAGGAGAGGATGAGAAGGAAGGAAGGAAGGACATTCACTTTCCTTAGCTTTTGCTTTTAAATAAATTACCTGTCAGCAGTTTAAGAGCCTATTCTGTCTTTTGCAGTTATTTTTTTCCCTCTTTCATTTACAATTTGAATATTTAATTAATATCTTCAGCAGAATCACCCAATTATAACTTGAGGCTGCCTCCTCTTTATGAGATAATAACCATTCTCGAGATGATAAACACTGAGGCCATCGGCCTTCAGTTTTTTCCAACACAGACTATGGTTATTACCTCCTATACATGAAGGAGCCTTAAGTCACCATTATAAAAATGACATCATAAAACAACTTCAGACCCTGTTTGGAGTTTACACCTTGGAAGAGTCTCTGTGATAAGTTGAATGCTCTGTACAGTACCATGATAAAAGAACAAAACATTTCATACTGGAGTTTACAATAAACATTTTAAAAAGCAAAGCTTTCCTTGCATACGGAAAATGGGAGTTACCTTGTGCAATCCAGCAGTAGCTTTGACAGCACAGTTAGTGCTTTCATGTGTGTATGAGAGAGAGAAAGAAAGCATCTGAGAGTTTTCACTGTCACACTGCTCTATAACATAGAAGCTATTTCTTTCTTTTCTCAAGCTTGGATTTTGATCTCCCCTTAAAGATAAAATAAGTTCTTCCCTCACTTACAGCTTTGTAAGTTGGCTGTCACCACAGTGGCTTTTGTGGTGTTACTGTGGATTTCTATCTATGTAGCTGAGATCGGAACGGGGCCAAAGGTCTCTCTAATGAGTGGAGACAGGGCAGCAATAGAGACAGCAGCAAATTCACGTTCACTTTCCAACACCCCTATGCAGTAGAGCACTGATTTCGATGGCTCTTGCTGAGCTGCACACAGGGCGGGGGAGAGGCATGGAGAGACTTAAGATGGAGAAATTGAGGTGGGAAGGTGAATGGGTCAGAAAATTCTAGTATGAATAGATTCTAAGAACAGAGGGGGCCCTTGTGATCATCTGGACTGATCACCTGTGGGGCACAGGCCAGAGACCAGCCTTGAATTAATTCTTGTTTGAACTAGTGATAACAGATGCGTATAACAGGTCTACGAGCTGCAGGGGTCTAACCCCACCCGCAGGGCGCAAGGGCAGGCAGAACGCCTGCTTGGAGGAAAGGCTACCTGACTACATGGATCCCAGCAGAGCACCAGGCAATGAGTCAAGGGTGCTTAGACCTATGGACTTGGACAATATTTTTAGCTCAGTGGCTCTCATCCTTTTTCACGCAGGAACCAAAAATAACCCCAAGTTCTTCACTGTTACCAACCCAGTCTTATTCTCCCAAAACCTTGGCCCTGGCTTTCCAATGCCTTGTATAGCTAGGAGGCAGGGCAGAACAATCATGGGGGGAAGGGATGAGGGGCTGCCCTTCAGTTGGATCAAGGATGGGCAGGGGCCACAGTCACAGTGGAGAAAGCTGCCATCGCAGGAGGAAATCACGTCGACTGAGAAGCCAAACCTGGAGTCATAGATTTTTTTCCCACATGATTGTTAAACTCAACTGTATATTTTTAGCGCCCCCCCGGCCCAGTGGCTGGGTCATCTGATGGCCCAAATTCAGCCTCACTCATGTTGAGCAGCACTTTTGTACACAGCTAGCACCACCACCACCAAGCTGCTGCTCTCAGAATAAGAAAGTCATCAATGTGAGCAAGGATGCCCTGGCTAGCCACTGCTGAAGTGGCGTGGGAGTTATTTTACGTTTTAAAACCCATGACGACTATGAAGATCCAACGCTATAGACTGGAGACAGACAGGCTAGGCAGCAGTTCTGCAGAAAAGGTTCTGGGGGTTACAGTGGATAAGAAGCTGGATACGAGTCAGCAGTGTGCCCTGGTTCCAAGAAGATTAATGGTATATTGGGCTGCATTAGTAAGAGCATTGCCAGCAGATTGCGGGAAGTGATTATTCCCCTCTATTTGGCTTTGGTGAGGCCACATTTGGAGTACTGTGTCCAGTTCTGGACCCCCACTACAAAAAGGATGTGGACAAGTTGGAGAGAGTCCAGTGGAGGACAACAAAAATGATGAGGGGGCTGGAGCACAAGACTTACGAGGAGAGGCTGAGGGAACTAGGCTTGTTTAGTTTGCAGAAGAGAAGAATGAGGGGGGATTTGATAGCAGCCTTTAATGACTTGAAAGGGGGTTCCAGGGAGGATGGAGTTAGGCTGTTTTCAGTGGTGGCAGATGACAGAACAAGGAGCAAAGGTCTCAAGTTGCAGTGGGGGAGGTCTAGGTTGGACATTAGGAAAAAGTTTTTCACTAGGAGAGTGATGAAGCATTGGAATGGATTACCTAGGGAAGTGGTGGCATCTCCATCTTTAGAGCTTTTTAAGCTGCAGCTTGACAAAGCCCTGGCTGGGATGATTTAGCTGAGGTTAGTCCTGCTTTGAGCAGGGGGTTGGACTAGATTCCTCCTGAGGTCCCTTCCAACCCTAATCTTCTATGATTCTATCGTTATTCTGCTGTGATATTATAGAGTGAAAGGCTACTGGAAAAACAATGCCAAGTTCAGAAGGTGAAGGGACAGGACGTCTGTATCTCGCTCAATGCCACTGCCCCTGTCTATTCACTAAGCAGGTTTCACACAATTACTGCAATTTTTCTACTTAGCATCAAAGATTCCCCTGCTGTCAGAAACGGGCTGTGTGTGTGCACACATAAAAGAAGAGGTGAAGGAAGAACAGAGTTCACAACAATGCTATTGCTATGTAGAAAGGAGGGTATGTCCATGCCACACTGATAACATTTAACCCTGTCGGGCTATTAGCATCATTGTGAGACACACGCCTCAGTTATTCCGAGTATGGAAGTGACTGAACGAAGTGAGCTTCTGCATTTGGGGTCATCTGTAGAAAATCAACCACAGAAACAGACATCAGTGTCCCCTTTTCTTGCAATAATCTCTCACTTTCAAAATATTTGGGCAGCTCCCATAGACTTGTGTCTGTAAAGACATACACACAGGCCTTTCATTCTAAGATGGTGTGGGCAGATACAAAACTGTCACCCTATACACGGGACAGTTATTAGAAGCAGAGCTGTGCAAAAAAATGTTGCCTCTGAAACCAAACATATTCTATCTAATTTTGTGAATGAAACAAAATACTGCTTTTAACTCAGTGCCAGCCTAGCACTTATGATTTTGGCACTGTAAACAATTCCCCTACTTAAGCAAAACTGAAATAAGTGTGTTTCAGTGGGAAAGGAGGAGAGAGGAGCATGGTCAAAACTCAGATTCAGTCTCCTGTATCCTTTGGTCATTCCTTGCACCGCTTTGAATTGCTGTGTGAACTTTAAGGTTTTTAAGTTGTGGCTTGACAAAGCCCCGGCTGGGATGATTTAGTTGAGGATAGTCCTGCTTTGAGCTGGGGTTGGACTAGACACCTCCTGAGGTCCCTTCCAACTCTAATGTTCTATGATTCTATAGCTGTAGAAGTTTAAACACAGAAATTGGAACTCGGGACTCCGCAGAGAAGTGAAGAAGAAACTTTTTCAAATACCTTGTTTTAATGAATCATTACTATACCTCTCAAGTTTGAGACAAATTTTCAGAAAAGGTCAGAGGCCCATGCAGTTTCTCTGGTGTATTTTGTGTCTTGCCTAATTGGCAAATATGTTGCCATAGCAACAGAGTTAGACTATTAGGGGATAGCTCAGCCAGTGGTAGCCGGTTTTAGTATAGTCCAAAAAAGACTTCTCATGGGTTTGCGTCTCTCTGTGTTCCATGCTGATTTCTCTCTGAATACAAGGTCTTCCCAAGGATTTAACATAACACTTCCTCTCTACATTTTACATTAATACCAGTACATGTGCAAATTAGGTGGCTGCATGTGCCAGTGGCTTTTCTAGTGTCTAAATAACTATTTCTGCATCCAGTTCGTTTGGATGAGGAATCACCAACTGCCTCAGGCCTCCCTTTTCAAAAATGAAGCCATTTTCACCTACAAACCCTTTTTCTTACAAGGGAAAACCAGCAACTTCTCTGCATCCTTAGGGGAACCCAATGCAATGGAACTGATACAGTCTTCCTACAGAAGAGGCTGGGGCTGGATAGCAGTACCTGTGTAAGGCCTCACATAGACTATTTTAGATATTTGGCTGGAGGACCGTAGCATCTGTAAAGCAGCTGCATGGCTTGGTGGAAAAGAGTCCTCCTTTTCTACTCTCCCCCTCCCACGAACACCCCTTCTCCCACCTCTCCTAGCCCAGAAAACTTGGCTAGCTGCTGGGGTCAAGACTGTAGCCTGAATGATCTGGGACTTTGAGCCACTGAAGACTGTGTTCATATTAATCAGACGGTCAGCAGCGTTCAGTGCCACAGTTTCATTTAGTGAGTGTAAAGGACCAGTGGATGATGGGGACAGTAGCTCTTCATGCTGTACTTACTTCATACTTAACTCTGCACATACCGTGCCATCAGCAATCTGTTGGGCCAGAACTGAAAGGCTCTAAAATTTAGTATATTCAGAACCCCTGAATCTCCAACGGTGAGGAAGGACACTTGTCTCCTTCTGTCCAAACTATACTTTCAGCTCATCTCACAAATATCTCCTCGTGGAGGTCTAGCCATCACCTCCAGCTGAACTTGGCTAAAACAGAGCTCTTAAGCTTCCCCCTTCAAGTCCCACCACTACCTCCTTTCTCCACTGACATCTTGTCTGTCACTCAGGCTCATAACCTGGTCATCTTCTTTGACTAGGCTATATCTAAATCTTGCAGATTTTTTTTCTGCAGAATTTTTTTTCTAAGATACGGACTTTCCCATCAGCCACACAACTCAATCTTTTGTCCAGGCTCTCATCATCTCAGGCCTGGAGTACAGCAACATTTGTCTCTCTGGCCTTGTTTAACCTTGTCCTGCCAAAAGCTGCTGATGCAAAGATCAGTTTTCTAGCCTGTCACGTTGACCATGCCACCACCACTACCATGGCAACCAGTACAGTCTCATATATAGATTGTAAGGCCTTTAGGACAGGGACCATCTTTTTGTTCTTTAGGACAGGTACCATCTTTTTATTCTGTTTGCACAGTGCCTAGCACAATAGGTCCTGGTCCTTTAAGCTAGGGTAATGCAAATGAATCATAACATATATCACGGACAATACTTCACATACACAAAAATATAATGAAAGATATTCCCTCCTGTATTTTTATTATTAACTATAATGTATGTGCAAGCTCTTCCTTTATACCACACTCTGCTAGATACCAGTCATGTCAATTATCTGCCTTTTGTCCATACCTGTCAACATCCCCAAGGTCCATTTCTAGCCTTGTATTACAAGCAGTTCTTGTGCAGAGTAAATACATCAAACAATAGCCAGCGCTTACAAATGTGATATATGCAAGTGCTTTTGCACTTTGTAGGCCACTTATCTGCTCCACATAAAGATTTTTTCCCAGCCCATTTCCATCTGTTTCCCATTGAATAGGTAATGTTCCATGCAGCATATTCTGATCCCATAACACAGCACTGGAATTAAATGTCACTCACAATTCAGATTTAATGTGTGCCAGAAGATGAAAACAGGAACTCTTCCCCTGGGTTTTATCTAACCCAGGTATTTCTGATGTTTTCCATTTTTAAAAAAAAATTCTTTGTGTAATTCGCCATATGCAGTATTCCCTATTGGGGATGCAGAATATCATGTTCAAAAATCTCTATTGGAGTAAAATGTATTTTTCTCTTTGGAATTTGAATATTGTGGTGCTGCAAGCCAGCTATTAAAAAGGAATAGTAAGATGATGATTGGGTCTGTTACCACTAGCACCGGGAATGGAATTTAATGAGCTATTTGTATGACAAATACAGCGCTCCCTCCATGTGCTCTTTGCTAGACTATGCTAAGAATGGATTATATGGGGCCAACTTGTGAAATATTTACTGCACGGATCTTCGCCAGTCAAAACTCCACTGACTTTTATTTGACGTTTTAATGGAGTAAGGGCTTCAGATTTTGGCTGATTAAAAGGTTCCATCTAAACTGATTCTCAATAGGAAATTGAGTTTATGACTAAACAATTTTTACAAAAATATCTGCTGTCCCACATTGCCTGTAAGCCGCAGATATGTATGGCCAGACATCAATCCTGTATCCACCACACACGTCACATGGATGGGAACATGGCTGCTGCCGCAACGCAAAGTGCTCCCCTGCATAGTCACACAATCTGAGCATGCTCAGTAACATCTGCTGAAGCCACCACCCTCGTGTTGCTCAAGGTGCTCCCTGATATTAACAGGAGCTAAGCGGGTGCATAGGGGGCAAATCAGAGGGGGGGACTGAATTTGTGTGGGATGGCAAAGAAGTGGAGGCCGAGGAAAAGGGGCCTATAGGCAAAATCAGGGGTAAAATGTAATGGCCTGGGTTAAGAATGGGGGAGAGGTGCATCCAGACAATGGCAGAGGGGGAAACCTGCAGATAGGGAGGGAAAGAGAAGATAAAATTGACCCCAAATGGGAGAAGCCACCTGCAGTGTTTTACCAAAATAGGATGTTGGTGGCAGTCAATACTCACGCAGTCTCTCCAGATAGCAATTGCATCCATCGTGTTCATTCTTGCACAATTCCGTGGGGGATCTGTCTCTATTTTTTTTTAAAGCATAAGGTCAGTAGAATTTGTAGACCACTCAGTACAAAAAAAAAAAAAACTGGCAGTGGCTGATTGCTAAAATGCCCCAATGTACAATTTAATCCCATCATTTAGTATCATTGCTCATGACATGCAGCAGGTGATATGCCATCACAACGTCAAATATGTTTTAACAGCAATGCATACCACCTTCCCCATCTTTTCATCAGCATGGCCCCATTAGCACTGAGGTTCTCATTCTTGCCTGGAGCATCATGTTCAAAACATATCCTTGGACCAGCACAAATACACCAACACTGAAAGCAGGTTCACAGCTGACAGTGAAAGCAAAACAATAGAAGATATCGTAGACATAAAGGGGTGGAGAGAATGACAGTAGAAATTACCTGTGGCGTGGGGAATGAGGATAGATTTTTAAAATGACAACAAATGTTTCATTTAGAAATGAGATGAAGAAGAAAAGATACCATGGATAAATAGTACAACTGCATTAAGCAAATATCAGAGGAGTCGATCAATACATATGGATAAATGAGGTGCTGAATTAATGAGACTTATCACAGAATGCAAGACTGAGAAGGCCTTTCAGGTCTCCCATTCCATTCTCTAGCCAAGAAAGGAACTATCCTGCAAATCTGGTGTCTGGTATTTAGCCTAGTTTTAAATGTATCAAAGAATGGGCCTTCTTCTTTTCCACTGGATGAGACTAGCCCTCAACCCAATGGTCAGTCCTGTCCCCATAATCAGCCTATATATTCCTTCTTTATTTCTTCTAATTTCTTCCATTTATACACACTATTATGGCAGGCTAAACAACTATTCTTGCTTGTGGGTGTTTACACTCTCTCATGGTTGTTAATTGTTGTGTCCTCCCAGCCCTTAATTGACTCTTGGCCAAGAAGCGCCTGTTGGGAAGTGAAATTATTTGGAGAAACAGATAGGTGAAGTTGAGATAATCAAGGCTGAACTATGAGAAACAAACAAACAAAAACCAAAATGAAAGGTAAAAAGAATAGTAATCTGGCACTCCTATTCACTCCTTCCATTAAGGCAAGAACAAGTGGGAGCTCAACAAAATTAAACGGCTGTTAATTAAAATGGTTAAAATTAAGCTGTTTTTTTTTTTATGCAACACAGTAATCCTATGTATCTCAGCAGTGCATTATGTGACAGACAACTCCATTGTAAGCAACTTTGATGGTAGGCATTTCCTGTTGGAATGTAATATCACTATTTGAGAGTACAATGGGGTTTGACTTACTCATATTCTACCAGAGCCACAGACTGTAGCAATTCGATGTAAACAATCTTCAATGTAAGGCAGCTGTGTTTGTGATCATTAGTGACCGCACTTTTAATTTATGGCAAATGCAGATGAAGTCTAGGATATGCTCTTATGTATTATAAATCTAAATAAATAAATGATAGTAAGTATGGAGATGAAATTTAAGTGTCTTGCCCACATCAAGGTTTGCCCATGTTCCTTCAGCACTTCAATAGAATTGATGTATACTTAAAATCCGGAAGCCTCATTTGTGCTCGACTGAACCTGATAGGACTTCTGTAACGAATAAAAGCTTCCAAATTATTAAAAGAATGCTGAATCTGACTGACGGGAAGATACACCAAAAAAGCCCTTGTTGTTGGGGGTTCTACAAACAGTACAATATACAGCAGAGCTGAAGGCACAGCCAAAGATGCGTGACAGCCACTTGGTTTGGGCATTTGGGTCCCTTCAGTAGTTATCCTTTAATCTAAAAGAGGATTTATTTTAGGTATCCCTCATCTGGAAAAAACTTTTATCAGAACAACATATTTAGAGGAAGGAAAAATTATTATGAGTGTATTACAGTCAAGAGTGGAATAGTGTGCTGGAAACAACTGGAGTCAAGAGTTGGTTTCTAGTAGAAATGCACAGCTGGAATCTCTCTCCCAAACTGTCTTAGAAAATGGTTTAAGGAGTACAAGTGTGACAACCTTATTCTTCATTTATTACCACAATACAACAATCTGAAAAAGATCATCCATAGAAAAGGCTGTGAACAAAGCAGTGTATAGTCATGATTATTGGATTTAAAAAAAAAAACCTCAAAAGTTTTGTTAAGACATTTATCAAACACCTAACACAGATCAGTCAAAACAGGCAAAGTGTTCACTATGTTATTTCATACTCTTGACATAACAATGATTGATGCTATTTATTGTAGGGCATATACCTCAGTCTGAAAGCATTTTCCCCAGATGTCATCAGATTTAATGAGAACCTGCTAATTCAGTTGAACTTTCAATTTGGCTGTGATATTTTACCAACTCCATTCAGCTACTGAGATAATATCTCACTTATATGAACTATTGTTAAACCAATAAATCAATCTATGACTTTATTTTCATTTTGTAACTTGGCAACAGCTGAGCAAAAAGTATTTTGATGGTGGCAAGCCGAAGAGGCCCTAAAAAGTCTACTTCATTATCAGGGCAGAACATCCTCTCAACTGTAGCATCTCACCTTTAAAAAACTGGAGTATTTGACATGAAAAAAACCTTAAAAACAGTGGTAATTGGGTTTTTTAAAAAAAATTTAATCTAAAGATGTCTATTTCACTTCTATACTGAACAGGTGGAAATGACTGAGAAATCTATAATGAGAATTGTAAGGTCAGGAAGAAGATCATCCAAAGTTTGGGTCTTAATTTCAGGGCCAATTTGCCTTGTGTCTCTGTAGTCAGTTAGTGGAGATTTAGTAAATCTGACAGCTAATTAATTATAAAGCAAGACTGGTGACAGGACAGCAGAAGTGGTACAGGAGAATTCATCTTGTGTGTCACCCTACTTACGGTGCATGCATTCTCTTAGCATGGAAAGGAATACCTCTATTCAAACTTTGCTTGTCTTCCACGTCCAAAGAGGAATCAAACATGACACAAGTAATTACCACTATATTCTAGGGGAAATGCACTCTTAAAAACAAAACATGAAAATAAATTAACAGTCTAACATGAGATATTGCCTTCTGATACTTTGGTCTATATTGAATGCAGCTTTCATGAATTATGTTACACCAAAAGGTAAGAATTCAGATATGGAACATACTTTCTCCAAGGAAGCATTAAATGTAAATAGAAAGTATCCATATACACAGCAAGGATAGGCAAAGCAACATAGCAACACTTCATAATGTCAATATTGCTTAGGCCAATAATAAGCAACAGGATTCATAGCAATAGAAGCCTATATGGCTGACACGTAGAAATACAAACAGGGTCACCTGCAAATGTACAGGCCCTTTAAAGCAGACTGGCAATCAATAGAGCTATAAATATGGGGTGTTAGGACAGTAGTTGAAGTACCATGTTTTGACTTTGTAGAAAACTGGGCAAGTATTTGCCTATGAAAGAAAAACTGAAAAGCCTGAGAGGATGCGACAGTGAAAGTACAACTCAGTTTCCACAATATCCACGGCCAACGAAGTAGTTAGTTACTGTACTTTATTTCTCTCTCAACGTTGACAGGATTTGCTCAGTTAAAACCTGCCAGTTTATAAATTACACCTGCATCCGATGTGTGGATTAGTTGTAAACATCAATAAGTAAATATTCCAGGATTCGAATGAAGATAACCTTGACCAACCCTACTGAGACACTACTCTGTATTAACTCCCTGCTGACTATCAAAAGCACAGCAACAAGCTGCTCTAATGGAGTTCAGGAAATTCTCTCAAATCTTGTAAGCTTTACCCCCCAAGACTACCAAAGTGCACTCTCTTTTGCAGTTTCTCTTTCTCTACTACCTAACCTCCCAAAATTAGGTTTGCCACACAACAGCCTGACACATAACATCTTCAGGTGCAAAAAGAGTACTGCAAACAGTTCTAGAATGTGATAATTAAACTAGGGTAAGGCTACTTCTGAAAATATTATCTCAAGTAGGAGTAGAGAAATTATTTTACCTCTGTATTTGGCACTGGGGTGACCTCTGCTGGAATACAGTGTCCAGCTCTGCTGTCCACAATTCAAAAAGGACACTTATAAATTGGAGAAGGTTCAGAGAAGATCCATGAGAATGATTAAAGGATTAGAAAACCTGTCTTATAGGCATAGAAACAAAGAGCTCAATCCATTTAGCTTAACAAAGAGAAGCTAAATGGTGATTTGATTAGTCTACATGTATCAACATGAGAAACAAATATTAAATAATGGGCTTATCAATGTTTCACACAAAGGTATAATATAATCCAATCGCTATAAATTGAAGCTAGACAAATTCAGACTGGAAATAAGGTGTATATTTTTAGCAGAGGGTAATTAACCATTAGAACAATTTACCAGGGGCTGTGATGGATTCTCCACCACTGTCAATTTTTAAATAAAGACTGGATGTTCTTCTAAAAGACCTGCTCTAGAAATTATTTTGTGGACGTTCTGTGACCTGTGTTATACGGGAGGTTAGACTAGCAGATGGTCATAGTCCTCCTAATCTATGAACTCCCACTGTTAATTAGGAAAGAGGAGACAGTGTCCTCTGCACTATAAAGTTAGGATGAGAAATAATGCATTATCTTCTCTGAGGATCATATCTGACTTCTCTAGAGAGTTTATGCGTGACATGCACAAAACATGTCACTGTCCTATCATATCCTTACAACAGTGGTCCTCTGTTTTACATCTTATTTTGGAGGAAATATGTATCCAAGCTCACTTAAAACAATAGCTAAGTGACAGAACCCTGCCGGTATGTGAATATCATCCATCATTTAGGTGTTCCAATTGTTAGCACTCTGAACACTGTCCTTTCTACCTTAATTAACTATTATATATCTCCACCCTAATTAACATCACATGGCGTCAGTAGCCTGCACAAACTGACAAAATGTAATTCTTTGATGAAAATTTACAACATTCCAAAGTCGTCATGTGCTAGTTGTCAACTCACATTAGCATAGACTAATATTTTTCTTTCCTGATGCTGTTTCTGCATCTTCACTGGCAGACAAATAGAAGTGAAAGATTGCTCGAGAATAGAACAACTTCTAGAAAACCAAGAGACCGAGAAATGACACAAAGGCCAGTTGGTCAGCACTGGGATGACTCTGTTGGCATATAAATAGCCACAGAATCACTGACGCGCTGGAAGCCAAAGCAGTCCACATTTGCCAGAGACACATGCATTGCTTAAGAAAGGGAAAAGCTTTGGTTGTATAAACAGGAATATGGAATAGTAGTGGGGGGTGCCACTGGTGTGACCCTTACTGGACTACTCTGTCTAGTTCTGATATCCACGATTCACGAAGCATGTTGATACAGTGGAGAGGGTTCAGAGAAGGATCAGAGAATGGATTAATGGACTGGAACACATGCGTTCTAGTGATAGCTAAACAGACCACGGGTTTTGAGTGTTAATAAAGAGAAGGTGAAGGCTGCACTGGTTGCAGTCTTTGAGTACCTAAATGGGAGGGAAAAGTTGATAATGGACTCTTCAATCTGACAGACAAAGTTAAAACAAGATCCAGTGGCTGGAAGATGAAGCTAGACAAATTCAGACTGGAAATAAGGGAAACGTTTTTAACAGTGAAGGGAATTGACCAGTGGAACAACTTACCAAGGGTTGTGGTGGTTTCTCCATCACTGGCAATTTAAAAAATTCAGGATTTGATATTTTTTCTAAAAGATATGCTTAATTCAAGGGAGTCCTATGGCCTGCGAAATGCACTGTAGATGATGACAGTGGACCCTTGTGGCTGTATAATCCATCCATTTTTGCTAATCTTCGATACACTAGAGTCATGGCTGGAAAATGATAACTTTTATTGGTGGTCACAGTACACTGGGTGAGCTGTGTCACAGTTTATATTTCTGACATACACGTTGGCCTTCACAATTAATCAGAACAGTGGAGAATGAACACCATACATTTTGTGCCAGCATCCGTCAGAGTCCCACTGTCGTTTTGGGTCAGGATTACAAACCTTCGGTGCCAGACACTCCTGAGCTGTAGTACCTGAGTTATTCATGATCTGCAGAGGACTAGCAGGTCAAATGATGCTGGCTCTCCTCTTTATGTCCATCTGCTAAATTGCAATGGAAGTTAGCTAAAATGCACAAAACGCTTTTCCATGCAGGCCATTGCTGTAATTGCCATAGATATGCTATACAATGGCAGAGAAAACATCTCTTAAAACACTCTCCCTTTGGAGGGAGGCGGGGCCATGCTATGGAGAAGTGTGAAAAACCTTGCTGCAGAGTATTGTGGAGTCCCTTTCCCAAGCACGGATAGTGTTAATAAACCATATTTTACAAGCACTAGTTAGGCACTTGTAAGTACTTCAGCAATAGTTTCTAAGGACTCTGATAACAACTAGGTGATAAGACATAAACCATTATTTGATCTGCTTGACACTGCATTGGAAAGCTAAAGTTGATCGTAATTCATCACTGATACAAAGTGCAGCATTTGTTGCCTTCTCCAGATTCTGCTATAGAAATATGAAGTTAAGTTGCTATGACAACAGGCTTCATAAATGCCAAAACTCTTCTTTCTTACTTTCTTTTTGGCTTGCGGATAAATAATTCATTTCCGTCTTGTGAGTTAACCATTTCCTTCACTCAGGTGATGAGTTACCCACGCAGGGTGTCTTCTTCCCATCAATACACCAATGGTCCAGGCTCCTGAGCTGCAACTTGGAGGTGCTCAGCCCAGTTCAGGAGAGGCTGGGGGAGTGGAGTGGGAAAGAAAGCGGGGCACAACTAAAGTGGCTTTAGGATATCTTCTTGCCCCCTTTCCCCTCACACACAAACACACTACCCTTTCCTTGGGCCACACAACCAATGGGCCAAGCACCCACGTAAGACAGAGCAGCTGCAGGGTGTTTCTGCATTGTGTCAGCTGCCTATAGAATCACCAGAAAACAAGAATGCCCCAGACACGATCCTTTACCCCGAAAGCATTTCTCCCCTGCACCGGAGAGGAGCACAGCAGGTCTGCACTAGCGGCAGATTACCCTCCTCAGGGGACCGCTCCAGAGAAGCCGGGCCTGGCGTGGAGGGAAGTGCTTTGTGATGCTAGAGCCGCTCAGATCAGCGGTGGCAGACAGGAGAGTCTGGCCCTAGGTTCTGTTTCCAAGCAATGGACACACCCGTCCGTTCCACCCGGAAGACTCGTCCAGTCACCTGCAGCGAGGCAGGGCTGTGATGAATGGGGACCTAGCGCTTCCTCCAGTGGGAGGCTCTCACAGGAGAGGGGCAGCCCACGAGCATTCAGCTGAACAGCTTCCACCCAATCCTGTCTGAGGGGACGAGACATTTACAGACCGGACCAGTGCCCAAGACCCCAAAATGCTATCCACTTTAAGCCTCTCCCCAGTGTCTCAGCTCCCCGGCACAGCACTGCCCCCAGCCTCCTTTGGGCCCAGAGATTAAAGCAATGAAAGCTTCACAGCCTCTGCCTCCACTCACTGATCTGAGCGTGCCCATGGGATTGAAGGGGAGGGGGATGTCCTTCTCCCCTACCCACAGGGCTCAAACCCACCAATCGCTCATGGGAAGGGGAAGATTGCTACAAAAGTAACACTCCATGCCTCTGCTTCATAAACTGTGGTCTGTGTATACCCGGAGAGAGGGAACATGAGGGGCGGAGTGAGACACTGAGGGAAGGAGGGAGCATGGCAGTCCAGAGAAAGCTGCCTGCCGTTGGCACTCTGACATTCTCAGATCAGCACTTCTCATCTCTCTCAAGTGAAGTCCTGTGCTACCAGCCATTAGGTTCAGCAGTTTTATGCACCCACTGGCATCTGCCCTCCCATCTCCACCCCTGCAATGCTCTCCGAGTCTCACCGGTATTTGAATAGCAAAGCCCATTTTCATCTTAATTATACAACGAAGCCACGTAATGCATTTCGGCCACAGAACTGATGAGAGTACACAGGTTATATATTACACAGTGGTGGCAGCATAGGGCTCTTTAGTGGTCTCTTAGGCTGTAAATTGCAGAAATCATTTTAGGATTCTGCTTTCAGGCCTTTTTTTAAAACAGCTCTGTCACACGTCAACTCTACTGCTCTCGGTACATTTGTTAAGGAACCTGTTAGTGAAATGCCCTTCTCTTCCAAGTGAGCAGATATCAGGCTTGAGTTCCTTCACATCAAGGTCCCTTTATTTCTCTCTGGCCATGTAAAGGAAGCCTTAAAGTTGGCACATGTCCCTTTCCACTGCAAAGGCACTGGAAAGGGGCCTTAATATGAACAAGAATCAGGCCGTTAAGCGCCATTCCAAAACATTGTGTGTTTTCCATCACATTTAGTAGCCACCTGAGGTACTGGAGTTTCTGTGGACAGTGTAATTATTAAAGCAACTGTGCTGTGGGACACCAAACTCTAAGGTACTGGTAGTATGGCAGATGTACCATGGTGTGGAAGCAAGCACTGGAGGTGCTTCAGATGCTAGGCTGTGTAGGCATGTGACAATGTACCAAGGATAGCCTCATACCTCACATTTCTCATTTCTTGACATCTGACTCCATTCATATGCAGCTTGAATATTCCTTAGAACAACTTTTTGTATAAGATAAACGTATATCTGCCGAAACAGAATGTTCATCTAAATGTAAGAGAATATAGGTTAGCATGATTCAACAGTGGAAATAAAACATGAAATAGAATCAAATTCCTTATGCAACATCCTCAAATTAATAAAGTCTCCTTCATGAAATGCTGGTAGGATGTAAAGTAATATCCATTTCATTCGCTCCCACATTGGACCAAAATAGCTGTGGTTGAACCTGGCAAAATTTTCTGCAGAATTCTTCAAAGCAACAAATCTTCAACAAATTCTTCAAATCTCAATCTACAACTTCCCAGCACATGGACAATTTGAGCACATGATCAAATAAAATGAGTTTAATATCACAATAAATGATGCAAGGAACACTAAACTGATCCCACTGCTTATTTGTATATTTAGTTCAATTTTTAAAAAAACTCTAAATTAAGATAAATGAACTAGAAGCAGATGAAGAATTGCCAGTGTTCCACAGAGCTCAGCACCAGAAGGGACCCTGTAAAAAGATTTAGGTCCAGCAGGTTGCATGGATGAGGGCTGTGTAGACATGAAGGATGTCTGCCTAGGTCAGTGGTTCTCAACTTTTCAAGACTACTGAACCCTTTTCAAGAGTCTGATTTGTCTTGCACACCCCAAGTTTCACTTCACTTAAAACCTACTTGCTTACAAAATCAGACATAAAAATACAAAAGTGTCACAGAAAAAAGGTAATGAAAAATGGCTGACTTTCTCAGTTTTATCATATAATTATAAAATAAATTGATTGCAATATAAATATTGTACTTACACTTCAGCGTATAATATATACAGTAGTATATACAAGCAATTGTCTGTATGAAATTATAGTTTGTATTGACTTTGCAAATGTTTTTATGTAGCCTGCTGTAAACATGGGCAAATATCTAGATGAGCTGATGTACCCTGTGGAAGACCTCTGCGCTTCCCCAGGAGTATGGATGCCCCTGGCTGAGAACAACCAGTCAAGGTGACTGGAAAACATTTTAATTTATTTATTAAATATCACTTGCTATTCTTTTTACTTTTCCTAAATACTCTATCTGTTTTTCCTTGTTCAAACCATCACTTGTGAAATTGTCCATCATTAGTTATACCATTCACAACAATGACAAAGCTGTATACTCTCTTAGTGAAGCAAAAAATACACTCCTACCACTTTATCTTCTCAGGGCCTAAACTCAACTTCCTGAAGCCCCCTCATTCACTCCCCCTCAATTACTTTCTACACATGGTCTGGCCCATACAATCTATTCTGTCAGATAATATGTCACAACATGGCCCCACATCTCACCTGTCTGTTATAAGTGGACCTCACCATTAAGTCCACATGCTTCTAAGCTAACTGGATATGGATAGAGTTTAATCATTATCTGTAGCTCTGGGTTAATATAGGGCATACTCCCAGGCTCAGATCCCTTGTCTAACCTGACACCCTTCTTTGGGGCATGTGACTGTATGGTTCAGTTGCTCTAGACTGTGAAACCAGTATCCTCGACTTCCCGAGTCCTGCACCAATCACTTACAGATAGTTTTATCAGAGCTCCACAGAAGCTGTGCATGCTCTTGAACTCTAGTTAATCCCTTTGTGGATTACCAATGTGGAACGAAAACAAGAGCATACACTTAGCAAAGGAATTTCTTAACCATAGTCACTTTGCTCTTAAAATGTACTCAAGAGTTACAGCTCTTTGGAAAAAAGGTCTTATGATGCCCACTCCCCACATCTGATTTCAACCTTCTATGATCCTGAGGTTTTTCAGCTTTTCAGTAGTATTAATGTAGTGTATTGGAGCCCTAGTCATAGACCCACTGTGCTAGGTACTTTAAAAGCAGAACAAAAAGGCAGTCCCTGCCCCCAAAGGGCTACATCTAAGTACAATAGACAACAGATGGACACAGACAGACAGTGGAGTACTAGGAAACAATGAGATAAGCAGTGGTCTCAGAACACCAGCAGCCTCACCAGAAGCTTTGAGTTTGTGCAGACTCCCTCTCTTCTTCTGCATGTTCTGCTTTCATGTAGCAATGATCACCTGCCATTTAGAAATTGCACCCACTCATGTACAAAACTCCTTTTATTTCAGAATAGAGCTGAGAAACATCAGTTTTTCTATCATCTATTCATTTCCATGAGTACATAAATTATTACTGATTTCAGAAGATTTATATCTCACCTCCTTACCTCTGTATTGATGCTGCCTACAATATTTGTCTTGAGGGAAAATGTATTCTTAGCATCTATTATGCTGGTTAAATTCAGGTGTGTTATACGCTTTGATGGCTGTTTTTGTTCAGTCATAAATTTTTCTTTTATGTCATAGTATGGAGGATGAGAAGAAAGGCTGATGCTGTTCAGGGAGAATGAAGACTGAAACCATCCTCTGTCTGTGGCCTTATGGGCCTTCACAGACATTTAATCTGAAGCCTAAAGTTTGTGTGTGCTCAGATGTCACATCTATGTTTCACAATGAGGATGGACACTCAATATCCACAGTTATGTTTCCATTAAGACTTCTTTCCTTTTTCAAAATCATGGGTACAAGGCCTTCCCAGATGGGGCCTGATCCATGCCAATTAAGGTTAATGAGAGTGTCTTTGAATCCTCTTTATTCCTACCATTCAGTCCTTTTTTGCTTTAGAAGCACCTCCAATGAATGATGTCAGACTTCATCAGCAGGTGATCTCTCATACCATTCTATTTTCCTTTCATCTCAGGAAAGAATATACTCTGTAATGATCTTCTTGCACTTTCCTGGTTCTTCATCATCACAGCACTATTAGCATGTCATTACCATATCTTTGCTTTCTGACTTTAACAAAGATTTTGGGAATAAGTGCCAAGTCTTTAACACTGACTGCCAGATTTGCCATTCTGCCTGCAAAGTTTAAACCCTAAAGCAGCTTCCTCCTATTGAAACAAGCTCTTCTGCTTGCATAATTCTGCTCACAAATACAAGACGAAAGAAGCATGCAGTTGGGGAAATAACGTTTCCTTGATCCTCCAGGCCACATCACTCTGATGTCACACCTCCTGATGCTATGCATGGCTCGCCCCCAACATGCAGCTTGTACAAAAAACAGCGTCTCTCATACCTTTTGCACTGTCAAGAGGTTTCTCAGCCCTTTCCTTTCATATACTAGCATTGGCTTCCATGAAACAAAGACCTGTCACTCATTCTTCTTCTCTACAAGTCCCCTTCCCAAGGGATATCTGGTTCACATAATCTCCCCCAAAACACCTGTTTACCGTCTTTAGCGATTGCACTGGTCATTCAGTCCTCTGATAACCAGTTAGCTTTGACAAGGAACTCACAGATAGCTATTTAAGTTTAGTACTAATATAGGCACGAGGACGAACGGGTACAAA